>CAIGRH010230986.1:0-20902 GCA_903798295.1 Fraxinus nigra | reverse complement strand
TTTACTAATTTGTCTTCTCAAATCGGATTTCGGTAAGTCGAATGATATTTCGATTTCACGCAAATTAACAGCATGTTCTTGATTAATATAATATACATATTATCGGTGTAATATCTCCAACAAATCTTATTGCAGCTACGTCGATCGCTATTTGATTGGTATTTTTTAGGATTCATATCTTAATTAGATCACTGTTTTCTGGAATTCGCACGCTTCATATGCATCAATTGGTATTAGAACTAGTCTATATATGCTTCTAACTGTGGTTTGAGGAAGAAAAACTAGTTGCCGTGGCCCAAGCAAAAGAAGGGTATTGTGGGGGATGAACTAACACAAATTCATCAGCGGATTAATTCTTTGACACAACAGGTGACTGGTTTTGTGGCTCATCACAAATCTTGATTGATCATACATATGGTAATACACACGATGCGCACTTTGTGGTGGCTCTGGTGCAATGACCGCAAGCCATGGGTGGCACGGCGGGATTTCAAGCCGATAGGCAGCCATTGGATATGGAATAGTTGTGCAATGGCCATGAATACCGGTTCAGATTGGCTTGCGGACTATTGATGTTGAGAGGTGTTGACACAAATCTTTTGCTCTCTTTATTATAGATTTGTGGGACATTAGTGCTAAGCAAATATTGAAAAGGATTTCCTATTTATGTCGTTGAGGTCGAGGAAAATGTATCAAGTGATCCAATAAATGAAGAGGTAGTGACGACGGTAGCAATGTATGACGAATAGGAAATTTTAAGGGAATTGAGTACTGCTTGGTCTCATTGATACAATGAGGGCTCTTCTGATAAATAAGTATGAAAAAGGATGTGGCTGCATGATGAAGGAAAAGTTGGGCACCACCACGTTTAATTGAACCTGTTGGAATTTGGTTTATAGAAGATGAAATTTGGTTAAGTAATACCTTGAAAAGTTGATTTTGTATTAATTTCGACCAATTATTTGGACTTGATCCGATAATGAAATTATGAAAATAAATAAACTAAATTGTTCTACTCAACGAGTAGATAATGTATATTTGGAAGCAGAAATGATTAGGGAGAAAATGTCAAACACTTGCCTCCACCAATTCTATCACTTACATTTCTATTTTTAATTTCTTTTAAATTTGTGCTTTCATTTCAGAAATACTAGCTTTCTTTTGTTTAAATTTGAAAGGTTTTAATTGAAGACCGAAATGACTTTCATTGATGAACGAAAAGGCTTGGATTCGCCTTCATATATTCAATTTCGGTAAGTCGATACTTTGTTCGATTTCATGCCTCTATGTATGCACTTATATCAGTGTAATTAGCTCTCCTAAGAGAACCTAATGTCACTAGTTTTAAAGTGGAGGTGAAAGAACCCCTTGTGGTGAGGCTACTTGGTGTTTACTCTTGTAATTGGGCTTAGGCATGTGACAAATTTAACGAATTTAACGAAATATGGATACATGCATGGAGCGTCGAATCAGGGAATGAGTGTTGTATTGTTTTATGGAAACTTGTTTGATACATTCACTTCTGTTTGGCGCACATTAAAATTTTCATTTTCATTCTTCTTGTCATTTTTAATCATACATTTTTCAATAAAATAATATTTTCCATAATATCAATAAATTTTCCTTTTTTTTCAACCACACATTCTTTATCAATTTACTATTCCAAAATACATTCTCTCAAAATAATATGACTCAAACACACCCTAAAAATGGACCTGAAAAGCTCTTGAGATTTTCGTGGATATGAGTCTAGGAGTATCACTTTTAAGAGATGCAGGATAAAATATAGAGTACCAAATTTGAGGACGAATTTTCTTCACCACGGAGATAATGATGAAAAATGACTAAGATATGAGGTGGACGCGGCCTTCGCTAATTTTGAAGCTTATTTTATTGCTTTTTATTTTTATTTTATTCTCATGCACTTCAATTATCTAGTGATATAAGTTCTTTGTTAGATTAGGGTTTTATTCCTAAGTTTTTATTTCTATTTAAACTCTTATGGTAAGCTTTGTCTTCCCTCGTTTGTTTTGATATATTAAATACAAAGATGGAGATTTCTTCCAGACATTGGTTTGATAGATAATTTGACTCAATGATCCTAAACCATTGTGTTAATCTTGAAGTCAAGTGCTTTATCTGCGTCACATATGTTTGGTACACAATAATATACTAATTGGACTAATGATGAACATATTAGTCTTTTAGTTAATTATCTTCATCATTATTTAGTCGAGTTTCTCAAATGTAAGATAATGATTTAAATACGCATGATGTGGTGAGATATGATTAGGTCAAAAAAATTTCAACCAAATAAAAAAAAATCCTTATCTTTTTGACACCTCATATGCATATAAATTATTAAATAACTCGTTGGGTACAGATAGCATTATTCTTTGTATCAACATGACTCAACAATGTTTATTGTTAAGTTCTAATGATTTTTCTCTTCTTCATTATCTAATCATAACTTAGGAGGCAGTTGACAGTTGAACATTTATTTGATGTATAGTGCAGCAAATTAATTGTGCAATTATGATATTGTACATTAAGGTTGACACGTGTGATGTGCCAAATTTATGTCATTGATTGCTTGAAGTGTTATACAATAATGTCAAACTTGATGTACATATAATAAGATTTTTAATTGTGACTATTGTATAGCCCAAAATATGTTACATTTCTCTCTCTTATTTTCTCTTCTTTATTGTCTAATCATACAATGTAGCTACTTGGTGTTTACTATTATCATAGAATACGGATTAACAACTTGTGACCTCAATTGTGATAGAATATGAACAGTAGGGACAAATGACTTAGTTTATCATTATCCACTATATAGAACTTTATACCAATAGGTTAACACCATGTCTAGTACTAATTCTACCTTTACAAGCATAAATACATTAACAATATGCCATGGTCGTTAATTACTTTACCTAATTTCATACTCACTCTATCAACCACAAATCTGAGTTGATCTTATAGATGTGGATGTAACAGGTGAAACATCACATTGATTCCTAGCACCTTGAGCAAGAAGCCGTACATGTCCTCGTCTATCATCTAATTGCATGTTCCTAAACTAAAATGTCCAAGAATTTAATAATGCATTTAACCTTGTCTGGATCACGAGGTTGGGAAGGTAGTAGATAGAACCTTGATAGGGGTTAGGTGATTCGTGTGACCCTGGCAAAGTAGATGAACCCTAGTACGTAGATATGAGATAGTGTATATATATAAACCTTAAAGAGCAATGTTAAAATATTATTTTATGAAAAATACTAAAAAGGTCAAGACTCCATGTTTAAGAGTTGAATAACTCAATTAATAAAGTGTAAAAGCTGGTTTTCAAAAACAAAACATAAAGAGGAGGGGTAGCTTTCTTAAAACTCAATAAACGATCCAAATCCAATGAAAGATGTAACTTTTAACAAGTCCAATAATATAATAATTGGACTAATGATGAACTGTTTAGTCTTTTAGTTAAGTTTCTCATCGTTATCTAGTTGAGTTTCTCAAATGTAAGATGATGATTTAGATACACAAGACATGGTGAGATGTGATTGGGTCGAGAAAATTTCAACCAAAAAAAAAAAGAAAGGATGCTCTCTTTTTGACACTTCATATGCGTGCAAATTATTATATAACTCGTTAAGTACAAGTAGCATTATTCTGTATTAACATGACTCGACAAGGTTTATTGTTAAGATCTAATGATTTCTCTGTTCTTCATTGTCTAATCATACAATGAAGCTGATGGACAGTTATCAGACGAGTCTATAATTCATATTTAGAAGAAATATTATGCATTCATAACTTAGGAAGCAGTTGACAGTTGAACATTTATTTGATGTATAGTACAACAAATTAATTGTGCAATTATGTTAATTGTACATTCAAACTGTACATTAATGTTTACACTGTGTGATGTGCCAAAATTTATGACATTGATGGTTAGAAGTGTTATTAAAATTAATGTATAAAAAGTTTCAACTTCACAACAATATCAAACTTGATGTGCATGTAGCAAGCGACTTAATTTATTATTATCCATGATATAAAACGCTTTACCAACAGGGTGAGACCCTTCCAACCATAAATCTGTGTTGATCTTATAGTTGTGAATGTCGCACGTGAAACAAGGGTTGTACCTGAGGCGAATTTCATAATTTGGGCTCATGAATCGTAACGAGTAATCAATTTTTTTTTTCATTTATAAGAGTTTTATGGAACATAACTTAAAATCAACAATATTATACAATGGGAAAATATTTTAAACGATCACTTAAATGCAACTGGTCCTACAGTCTTAGAGATAAAAATATTAATCAATTTTGAATAGACAAGTTCTTCAACCATTTCTTTTTCAATAGATCAAAAGGTCAATCCATTCAATCTTTGTTGTGACAAAGTTGATCGGAGATAAATCTTAATTAATTTCAAGTTGAAGAAACTTCTTTCTGCTGATACAGTTGTAATCGGTATAGTATTTGACTTACTTGTTTAACATTTAGTTGATTTCCTAAATATTCAATTCCACTAGTACAAAATCAAACCAAGATTTTTATTTCCATTCTACAATATGGTTATAAGATATCTATAAATGACAAATTTGTGGGAAAAAAAAAAGTGTCCGAACAATCTATTAACGGAAAAGGAAAAATAAAAATAAAAATAAAAAATGATTATCAATGTTTTTAACTTAGCTATAATGGGAGAAGATTTCCTTCCATTACATGTGTATGATAAATACACTTCGCTCTCATAAAGAATTCCATTTCACATAAAATAGGAAATTAACTTCTTATTTACAAAATGGTTAAATTTTACACATTTTCTCACTTTACACAAGGCTCATAGCCTTTAGAGAAAAAAATTTTATTGCAACAACAGTAACGATATATTATCTAAGGTCGTAAATATTTTCATAATATAATAGTAAAATGGAAAAAATTTAAGTCACGTCATATTTAAACATATATTGCACCCAATTACCCCCATAGAAGATACAAATTCACAATAACGGATTATAGATCGAGAAAAGAAATTCAATCACACACACAAATCAATGATTCGATCAACAGGATATTGAAAAAATATAATTAAATTTAGAGACAAAGATATACAGTAATCAATTAAATATATAAAATATATTAGGCAATGTAATTAAAAAAAGTAGGGTTAATAAACGATCACATTAACAAAGATGTGTTTAACGATGCATAAATATATACTGAGGGAGTGTTACACAATAGAATGAGTATTCTAAATTCAAACACTAATTCTATGATTTACAATATCATTGTTGAAGAAACCTCATTGTTTGGAACAGACGAATAAAGGTGAATGAGTATACATGACAATGAGTTTTTAAAATAAAGAAGGAAGCAAAATAAATAAATAAATAAATAATTGGCCCCTTAAAGAGCTACACATGAGGAGATAGCATCTTGGGCCTCTCCTCGGGTCCAGCTATGCGTGAAACATCACACTGATTTCTAGAACCTTAAGCAAGAAGCTATCCATGTACTCGTCTATCATCTAATTGCATGTCAAGTCTATTTCCTAAACTAAAATGTCCCAAGAATTTAATAATGCATTTAACCTTGTCTGGATCACGAGGTTGAGAAGGTAGTAGATAGAACTTCGGTAGTGCCAGGGGGCTAGCTAACTCATGTGACCCTGGCAAAGTAGATGAATCCTACCATATATGAGATAGTGTGAAAAAATAAAAATAAGAAGTTTCCATCCAGGGTCAAAAGGCATTTTCCTACCATTCTCACGATCAAAAAGTCAGCAGGTATTGAAAAATTTAATAGGTTCCCAAAAACTGTTTTTGGCAACTGCCAATCATAGCATATCTCTCTCACAATTGTCAAGATGTTTGTTTAATTGATAGTGCAAATATGCACACTGCTTTTCAAGACAAAAAAATTAGCCAAAATTAATGATAATACAATGTCAAATACATCGAATATCGTTGAAATCTCCGAAAGAGTTGTTATTATTTTATCAAATATTACAAAATTATATATTGACGATTTATTTTATTCTAGCAGATTCAGAAGAAATCCATCTAGGTTTATGATATCCGTTGCAATAGATATCACATTGAGACGACGTAATATAAAATATCTTTCATAACTTCCTTTATATCTGGTGAAAAGTAGATAAAAAACTTCCGACTCTTTCTTCTAGCATGTACTAAACATTCATAAGAATGAATGAATTAAATATTATTACGAACCCGTAGTTCGCGGAATCTGTACAAACTGCACAATTGTGATAAAAATGTAGATATCTCAGTATGTCACCCTCTGATCGTCATGAAATTTGGACATGACGTTCATAACTCATTTTGCTTCAGTTCCTATCAAAATCCAATGGTTCATATGTGAGAAATAAGTACGTGAATAGTAGAAAATTTTTAAGTACTCTAATTTTATTTTATTTTATTTTATTTTATCTTTGAAGAATATGAGATTTGTCATATGTTCAAGGCTTTATAAAACCTTCAAATTCAAGTATATTCTTTTAAAAGTCTTTCTATTTGTATTATATATTATATTTGTGAGTTTTTATATTAATTGAGTAGTTTGATTTGACTTGTACTCCTGAAGAAGCACGACTAGGATTTATATTTGTACTAAATGTATATGGTGTTGATGTTCTAGAAGAAACACAACTCACATTGCCATAAAAAATATTAACAGCTTCTGAAGAGTATGTCATTATAATTTCAATATTCTAAAAGAATATTGATATATTGCTCCAGAAGAAACAAAAATAATATATATTAGTATTCTTGAAGATTACTATTTTCTGTTTCTAAAGAAACACAAATTTGTACCTATTACTATTTTAGAATGATATTATAATTAATTTAAAGGTATCAATATTCCTTAAGAATATTGTTCTATTACTTGTAAATAATCATGACTATTACTTCCTCAATATTCTAGAAGATTGTTGTTCTGATATTATAGAATAGTCAATACTGCGTTATATGGGAGAATCAAATTTTATTTTTGATGGTAATTTATTCTCTATTAAATTAAAGAGAAATATGCTAAGTTTATAAAATGTGTGGCATAATTGAAACAAACACTATATTGAACCAGAAGTTCAATTTGTCTTTATTGTTTAGTATGATCGGTTCGACTATTACTAGATCAATAATGATGCGAAATTAAAAATTTAAATAGACATTTAACTAAGAACCAAAATATTTTTCAATCCAAAGAATTCTTATATAATGTTCTTTATTGAAAATTGGACATTAATGGCCACTAGCTAAATAGGGAATGAATTCTCTATCTTTTTTAAAATTAATTAGGTCGATAAATGGAGCCCTATCATCCTTCATATTGAGCATCTAAATATTATTTGCATCTAATAAATTTGATATATCTAGAAGATTTCATGGTGTTCGCATCATGAAGTTTGCGATATTGCTACTCAAATTTAAAGTGTGAACATATTCAAATTATACAATCAAGATTGCGTGTCTTGTTAATACTAGTGATCTTAAACCTCAACATTTTAATAAGTGTTAGTTGGAATGTAAACAAATAGTATAACAATATTGCATATTAAATGCCTCTAATTAAATTAATTGAAAATAAAATACTTCCATTTATGTTTAAGAAATGTTATTATGCATCATGTCAACATCAAGTTCTCCATATTATAATTGTCTCATGGTCGAAACCTAATTTCTTCATCTAATTATTTGATAGTTCAATATATGTATAATTGCTCAATAGCATTGTACTAAGATGAAAGTAATGAATGTTGAGAATAAATGCATGGTTTGAACTCTTATCCTAAATTAATGATATTTTATCACGCAGTTTGTTGATCTTCAATTTGATTAGACAATTCTCTCAACATTAAGGGAAGAATAAAGAAGTTGATTTGGAATTAATGTATGAATTTATCATTATTTAAATAATCATTAAAGATAATTCGAACCAAAAGTTCGAAAAATAATTTATTTAGATACATTCACTAAGCAAAAAGATCAATAATATCTTACATCAGCTTTAAATGCTCCAACTAATATTAATATCCAGAAGGACAATTAGCTAATGTTATATTTGATAAATTATGGCATGCTTGAAGCGTCATCATATTTGATTCTAATAAAAAAAATCTCCAAACGAAAATGGAACAATTAGCAAAGATGGTTTCATTAAGGAGATACATGCTCTTGATGAATATTTAAACATAACAAATTATAAAACCCCATAATAGGTTAGTAATGTTATTATAGAAAATAATATAATCGAAAAAGAAAAAGTTGATGACAACATTTTTGTACGTGATGTACTGCATCATATTATGAATAGAGAAAAATCGAAATAAATTCGTCGAAACATATCAATTGAAGCAATGATTGCGATTATACTAAAATTGAATGTACTAGAGAAATCTAAAATTTCTCGTTACGATCCTAGTAAAATTAAACTTACTAGAAAAACCTAAAGTGTTTGAATTTGCAGTCTAAACTCCTAAAGGTTTATATTTATGTAAAATGAAAATGCAAAAAATAAAGTTGTAATATGAAACATATGATTTTTTTAATAATGAATTTCGTGAAAACTTGTATAAATAAATAAATTATCATGTGGTGAATACAAGCACAAATCTCTATTTCATTAGAGTGACAATGTATAAGATTTGATATGAATGTGATAAATGTGATTTTAGACAATTTATCTTGTATTGTTTTGAAACTATATTTGAAGGATTTAATATGTTTGAAGCATAATTCAAGTGATATTATCATGGGAGGAGTACATATGTGTTGTACTCTTTTTTATTTTACCGAGATTTTGTCTCATTGGATTTTCCTGGCAAGGCTTTCAATGAAACAATATAGTGGTTTATTCAAAAGAATAATGTATTTTTCTAACAATATTTTTCCTAATAAGATTTTAACTAGACATATTTTTTGTGTGATGAATGTTCATAACGTATAAGATATTAACCCTCAATATAATATTCATATATGTATGAGACTCCCGAAGAAATCAATAAAAGTTATTTTCCAAATCATCATATTATTACAATCATCAAATGTTGATAAATATTTCGCATGAAGACGGTGTTATTTCAAAACATTGTCGTACAAGATAAAGATTAATTGATATAATAATTGAAATTAGGGGGAGCAGTTGTATTATTTTTCTTCCGATCAAGTTTTGTCCACTGGATTTTCTTGATTTATCGAGACAAATATTTTGTAATGTGTCATTCAAGGGAAATATTGTAAATAGTAAGTTTATCAGTAAATGACAATTGTACATCTTCAACCCCAAAAATTATTATCATTGTATCTTTAATCATTCCATAGAAATATGAGGCTTTGATTCTAAATAAAATACAAACAAATTTATTGACATTTCTCTTTTGTTCTCTCTTTAGTTTATAACATTTATTAATTAACAAGTATAATTCACATAATTGCTTTTCTTTTTCCTCCACTGTTCCACAATTTACTACGAGGAGCAAGAACCGGTTACGCAACTCCACCCTCAAACCTCTCTATTTTTCATCCCATTTTAAAGGTCACCCTCGATCTTTCTTTCTTTTTATTTTTATTTTTAGTTTGGATTTTGCATTTTCTTGTCCTTTTTTAACTTTTTCTTGATAAGATTTTTTTCCCCACTGTGTTTCTAAAAACTTGATATTGCATGATTAACCCATTTGATTTATTATTATTTACTCATATTACATGCTTGGGATAAATTATTGGATAATAGTATTATTCGATGTTATAAATAAAGAAAAAAAATTACATTATTTAGTACGTCCAATTTAATATTATATGTCAAACATGCACTTTTTTTCATGTCTATATACACGAGAATTACATGGTGTCAATAGTAAGAATATATATCCATATTTCCTCGACCATAAAGATTAATTATATTTCAAAGTGTGACTAAGATTAAAAATATATAATACAGTAGCTCTGAGCAAACTTATCACTGTAATGGTAAAGAGGGATAACTAATTTTATCAATTTATTATAAATTTAATTAAAATCAATTATTAATTTTAATCACTCATTCATAACTACTATAAATTTGAAAACGAAATACTATTCTTTTTAACAAATAATATATAAACTTGTGAAACAGAGGCTTAAAACTTTTGTATTGTCTGCCATCTCAGCCAAACTCCGTACGGGCTTTTTGGTTCCATAGGACATAAATCCTGCAATTAGGCTTCAAGGTAAGATTCAGCACTACATGCTAAGGGCTAACTGCTACTTTTGTTCTGGCCCAGACAATGGGCCTTAAAAGTAATAGCCCAGTTCTGCTTGTCCTGTCAGGCTGTCCAACTTCAAGGTGCACTAATGTCCATTTTGGGCCCATGGTACTTAAAGTAGTTATATATTTTATAGCTGGTTTTAACAAAAAGAAAGAAAAATAAGTCATATTTTAAATTGAAGGGAAGGGAAGGGAAGGGAGGGGTACTTAGGTAATCAACAGGTTTCTACGGCGTCAAAGTTTTACATAGTTAGAGAAGCAAACCATATATCTACTTTCTCTGCATCTTAAACCTTGAAACAGGTTTCGAGCTACGAGCACCAGTCTGCTGTTCAACCGAGTTTTTCCCAATGTCGGGAGCGTGTTCTACAATAGAACCAGTAAAAGCCTGTAGGATAACAGTAGTGAAAATCAACTCAATAATATGTAAACTAAATTCACTAGAAAGCTTGCGAACACATCTGAAACATACCTTGCTACTATCACTGACTGGTATGGCAGAGGGACGAGAAACCTGTAACAGAAAATAGTCACATAAATTGGATGCATGTCATAAGAGGGAATGTTACAACCAAAGTCACATGTTTTATGATAAACGCCGAGAATTACGAATGAGTGCTAGGATAGGCTACCTCAAATGGCATGACCCACACGTACAGTTTTTAGGGGGGTAATGTAAGAATAACATCCAACAGTGGTTGGAACAACTCGCAAAATCCAACCACTTCACCTGCCCTAGTGCCCTCACCCTTTCTCATACCTCTATTGAAACAGAATGATTTCATGTTCTATAATTGTTTGGTTATTCCTCTCTGCTCATCTCTGGTTTACGATTTTGGGCTCAATTTGTTCACAAGATTTAATTACCTATCCAGGATACGGGAGCAACTGAAACCCCAATCTAACCGCTGCTATTATCCACCCATCCACTGGAGAGAGGAACTTGTCCTAGATAAGCATTGACTCCTCAATTCAAGAAGCAAACGGAGATAGGAGGAACGAGAGGGTCTTCTAATTGCTTTAAATCTATTACTACGTCTAGCAATGAAATTGATGCAGTAGCGGAAAAAGATTTATGTGGGAGACCTCAAATTTATTAAGCCCCTGTTTGATAGAACAATTAATCTTAACCACATATTTCATGGACCCACAACTTTTCAACCACAGATTTCATTAACTATTATCAAAATCTGCTAAAAATCTAATTTTAATCTTCATCGAACAGGAGCTAAAAATGAAGCTTAATTGGAGCTGATCTGGTGTCATGTAATTTAGCAAAGGATCTGAAAGTAATGTGCTAACTCTGACAAATCTCCTCTAGATATTGGAATCACTTCATTTATCATGATTAGACACTTCAATGCACTTGGCAATCACTGCCTGCCACTATTTATCTATGAATAGACTTTATCGAGCTTAAGTGCTGTTTATGGAGAATAGAAAACGAGAAATGGTAAAAATATACACACTCCTATTGTTGGAGAGACTAAACAACAGAGGTTATGTTTGACATGGTAAAAGGTCCCAAATCTTAGACATTCTATATGATCTCATGCTCTCATGAATTTTCATGAAATAGTGACACCTAATATTGTTGAAAACTTGGATCAAAGATTAAATACGCCCATAATTCAATAAATAGAAGGATTACAGTGACTACAAGAAGAGATGAAGCATACGTTATTATCAGCCATAACTGGATCCTGAACTTTCTCCTTTACTTCAGGAAGCTCCAAAACCATTTTTTTCATACTGTAGTCATCGAGTGCTGGACCTTTGCCATGTGAAGATCCATCTGAATCAGTTTAATCAAGGAGGAATCAGACTACATATAAAAGAAAGTACAAGCTACCAGTACAATAACTAATATGCCCAAGAAGACACACGTTTACAAATACAACTGATTTCCATGCTGTTGAGAATCTGATAAAAAGTCTTCCATATACTGTGGTAAAAGATCAAATACCAAGAGTCCTATTCTGAGATGAGATCTCTTTATGAACTGATGTTTCAATTCATATTAATAATCAACGCAAGAAAATAACTGAAAGGTACTGTAACCTGTCATGGTGCTGATTTAAGACAGGTGGTTATAATCAACACAGGCATTCATACACATGTAACACGTGGTTAGAACTTACATCTACATGTAAAACCCAGTACCAGAGCCTACATTCCTTTCAGATATCCTAGAGCAGAAATGAGTTCAAAAGGTTTGAGATAGATAGGCGTTAACAGACAATCTTTAACACAAACTTCATTATGAAAATTTTGCATACCAAGCAGGTCCAATAAAGCAAACCATAATAATAGACACAGACGTGCCTGTAAAAATAACATAGGCACCCGCTATTAAGTGCAAACAACTTAACATGATTAGTTTCGGTTAACAATTTGCACCCAATTATTCCTGTATACCAGATAGCATACAAAGAAGTCACTATCAACTAGGATGAGCCTTAGACACAATTAAATTTCATATATATCTCACATCTTCATTAAATTCACATGGATCAAGGAGCTTTCCGAGCTCACAAATGTTTACTTTTCCAAAACATGTTATGGCCAAGAATTTGTCCTTTTCAACCAAAAAAAATTCTTTAAGGAACTGAGTTCATCACTCTAGGAAATACAACAGTTAGTACAAGTCACCAAGCATGATAAGATCTACGAAGCAAGAGCAAGTTCAAAAGACAAATACAACAGAAACCTCATGCACATGAATGTGCATTGCTACATACTAGCAATACAATGCAGATTGTTCAGGGGTCATGATTAAGTAAATAATATTTGAATTAAACAATAATAACTTAATTACAGAATTTACAAGAACTGTGAACCCTTAATTTTATAGTTCACTTCCATACTATATTATTTTTCCTATAAGTCCAACCACGTCTCAATGAGATTTTAATAAAGCAATATACCTCTCTATAATGTTCAAATGGGTCCATCCAAAAATATGTTAACACATTGGTTTATACTTTCAAGGATTTCACTGGAAGCCACAAGAGGTAAAAGATTAGTGTATTATGTTCAATGAGAAACTCGAGCTATATGTTCAGTTATTTTCCTTCATCTCAACATATCTAAGAGTGATATGGAGCATATGCAAGTGAAATTATTATGCAATGAGATCAGTTGCCTTCACCTCAATAACAACATACCGTAATACATAGATTGCATATAGTTTACAAATAATGATTGAATTACATTTACCTTTAGATAGTGAATGCAAGTTTGCATCCTCAACCTGCATCACGCAATTTGAAAAAAAGCCAATTAGGTAAAATTAAATGGCCGTGCACTGCAAAGCAAGACAGTTTATAGAGGAAGTTCACAGGGGTGGCAAAGAATAAAACAGAAGCATATAGAATGATTCTAAGTGACCTGTATGATCTACAGAAGTTCATATAAAGATAAGTTCCCGATTATAGGCGCAGTCGTTTTCTAAGTGACCTGTACCTTTGAACTTCTGATTTCTTGTTTAGTAAAACTTTGAATTGTACTGCAAGCCAAATCATTTTCTATCTGATTGTCTTTGTTAAATTCATTGGCTTTTTCAGCTTCTTCTTCCTGTTGTTCAAGTTCAGCAATCCGTGACAAGATGCGTGCATATTCATCATCTTCAATTGCAGCTTTTGTGTTGTCTGCCACAAGAAAATTAAGGGAGTCTGATTTTGGATTCTCTGAGATTTCAGAAATTGTCAGTACTAAATTCTTGCTCTAACAAAAAATTGCAACTTAGCAATATCCGACACAACAACATATATGGCAAGACAATATCATACTAAAATAGAGGAGAAAGTCTTTCATATCTTTAATTGGCAAACATTATATATGGCAAGACAATATCATACTAAACATTCCATTCCTTTCTTCTCTCTACAATATGACAAATATGCCATTGTCTGGTCCATCCTATCTTGTTTATGTTACGATATGCCTTCTTTCCCTATTGATATCTCCATTTGATCATGGGGAGATCCCAATAAAAAAGTCCTCTCCTCAATGAGTCCTCTTTAATGCCACATTTTGTACTATTACCAATTTCAATGTAAGCAGCACCAGTCCCAAACATCACTTTTAAGTTAGAAAATCAAGTATCATGTTACGAAAAGGAAATGTACCACATGTTTTCCAGCTTCGGTATTCATATCCATGTCAAAAATACGACAATGTTGAATTATGGAGAAATGGCATACAATAGTGCTGAATACCAAGGGAGAAATATAGATTTTTAATTTACTGTTCCTTGTTTACGATGAGTGAAAGGCGTGCGGTTCCTCCAACTCTCAGGAAAACAATATCAGGATTCAGGCTAATAAAAGACCAACCCGAAAAATCGTCAAACTATAATAACCAAAAAGCTTGTACAACATATGTACATCAGTTTTTCCTTCTGCAATGGACGTGCCAAATTTCCACCAAGAAAACTTTGTTTCATATAAATTCTATCAAATCAATAACTAGAATCCATTCTTCAGCAGATAGGTGACTGTTTCTTTTCTTACTTTTTTCCCTTTAAAAAATACAAATAAAATACTACCTTCATTTCTAATAAGAAATACAAATAACGGCATCCATCATATATATCAACATATAGAAGAAAGAGGCCAATGAATTATCAGATTCACAAAGCTTAATAATTCATTGCCCAGAAAGGCATGAAATACTACTTGTCAAAGGTACCACTTCCAAAGGACTTTCCTCAGCATAATCTTCCCTTATCTCTACAAGACCATCCTGTCAAACATTACATCAAAATATAAAAATCATATAATTAAAATGAAACAAACAGAAAAACATTATGGAAATAGAAAAACAACCAACAGAACAGTACTGAAATATTTCCTTGTATTACTTTTTTCTTAAATCATACAAAGCCCAACCAGTTCAAGATGGACAGGCTTCTAAACAAAATCCTAGCAAGAGAATTGCCCATGCGCTAAGATAGGCTTCCAAAAGAAATCCAATTCCACACAATTTTGACATGGTCAAATTACATTGGAATGAAACTTCTTAGTACAGCAAAATCAGAGCACATACTGATTCATTTAAGTCAGGGCAGAAGTTCAAACAAAACCCTACCTTATATTTTTCCCCATAGTTCTACATCAGAATGAAAATAAACTTCAGCTGCATGTAACATGACACCCCTCATCTTCGTGGTCCATTTACGATTCAGTTCAATTTTCAAATTTTACAGAGGCACAAACATTATCAGACTGAAGCTTGTGCATGCAACTTGTTTATGGACCAAAAGTATAACTGTATAACGGAAATATAATAGATGTGGATGAAGAACCCATGGCAATAGTTCATCACATATCAGATTTAATCTTCACCTAGACAGTTTTTGGTCATTCCCATTTTCCATGATAAACCATACCTACATCATAGAGCCAAGTTCTTAAACATAATAAAATCATAAAATCATGTAGGCATGTTCTTACATAGAGTCAGATGAATTGTGGACATAGATACAGATGTATACATCTTCCGTGCACCGAGATAGAATGGGAAAAGTAAAAAAGGCCTTTTCTAATAAGATGGCAAGTATGAAAGTGGGGGTCTCATAAACCGTACTTGGAGAAAAATATTTTGGGCATGGTTCAGGAAATATTGTTTAACATCAAATTGATGGTCTAGTTAAGAAAATAATGTCACAAGAAGTCCATTAAAACTTAACTCTGTTCTTTAATTTATTTGAATAACTAATGCTTATAACTCACTACAACAATAATAGAAACCTGGACATTCTAAAAAATGGTTAGTATTTGCCAAGTGCTCATTTTTAATGTAGAAAAATGGCTACCTTGGTATAAATATATATGGATAATTTGAATCAAAAGAACTCAACTGGTGGAGAGCAAACTCCACCATCTATAGTTTTTTTTATTAAAAAAAAAAAAAAAGAAGAAGAAAAGATCAATAACCACTCAAAAAATTAAGAAGCTTACCACTGCGTCTGAAGCTGTTGCCTCAAAAAATGAAGCCTCGGCCTTTAAATCCTGCATCACAGCCTTTAGAGATTCTAGTTGGTTCTCCAGACCTTTACCTCTTCTTTTCAGGATATCAATCGTTTGCTTGGATGTTCTTTCAACGTAGTGGTCTACTCCTAAAAGGACCTGAACCCAAGTTGGAAACATGTAAAATTAAATGTAGTAATTTCAAATGATCCCGAATCTGGAATACAATAAGTCATCAGAGCATATGCAAAAGAAATTGAATTCTACTCTCATTTGCTTTGTTTATGAGCAATTTCCATCAATCTATTTAGAATTTAATTTCCCAATCTAGCGTGCCAAGCTAAATGGTTATTATTAAACTCAGTGTATTGACTCAATAACTTAATATACATCCTATCCACAAAAGATACTAGCTCGATTATTTCACGAAAATGAACCCTATAAATATATCAACTTCATAAATTACTCCAATTTCCAAAATTAAATTCCTATCCAATATCAAGCTTGCAATAGTTCAAAGCCATAGAAATTTCATTCAAGAAAATTTAATCAGGTTAAAGCATCCAAAAGTACTACAGTTGTAGACGACGAACATATTCCAACAGAACTGTTCTTTCTCGAATGCCAAAGGGTCAAATGTCATATTGTGAAAAGAGATATGCTACATGTACAATGTTGGGTGGGTTACAACATTGGATTACAACCTCTCACAAGGGGGTGAGCCCCGCGATTAAAATAATAGTGGGCACCACCTCCCTTGTGAGAGGTTGTAACCCAACATTGTACAAGGAGGATTATTGTTGTGGAAAAGAACCAGAATTTTATATTTACCATTCCCCAAAAAGCCAATTCAATCAATATAATGTACAGTAATGCCTAATGAGTGTGTATCTATAATTTATACTATTTATCTTTTGACTTTTCACAAACAGAACTTACTTGAGCATGTAAAACATTATTATTGGAATTTAAACAAAGGCAAAACGTGTATAAAAAAAATAAACACGCATAAACCCAAATTGAGAATTTAGCTACTATAGTAACAGGTATTACCATAAACTCATTGGTGTGAATCAATCGACCCGGGAAGAATGCCGCCTTGCCAAACGGAACCTATTAACCAACAAAAAAAAAATGCACAATCAGTGTGTACATATACAATTACAAATTTATTTTTTTCTCCTCTGGTGGTGTAAAAGTTTAGAATTTTACCATGATGTTATGGTGGAGCTCATCGGGAAGTTTCTGTACAAGGTTTATGAGGTTGGTGTTCTCATTCATGAAGTCCTTGAGTTGATCAAGTTGCTCTTGGTGCTCTGATATAGTTTCCTGCACGCGCTTAGATGCTTTATGGGCTTCCTCTGCTGGGAACAAGGATGATATTGGCGTCACAGTTCCCTTCTTCATTGCTGGGTTCTCTGCCATTGCTTTTTCAGCTGCCAATATTTGAAATGGCAAAAACCAGAAAGCAAGAAAAAATTAAAAAAAATTAGCCCAAGATAACAGTTTTTTCACTGCCAAAAAGGGAAAAGGAAAGGAACTAAGAATCGTGTATAAGCAAAACCCTTGTTAACCTTTCGTCGAACACTTAGGCCACAGAAATCTGATTGTTCAATAAATCGAACACCAAAACTTCTCTTTCAACTTTTGTGAAGTTCAGATGAATAGATTCAAGTACTGGGCACCTTCACTCGTTGTAGAATCAAAGATTGATTGAAGATACCTGCTCCTATTCACGGTTTGTAATCTGCTCTATTCCAAGCTAAAGCGGATCACGGTTCAACCGCTCGGTATCTGGTTTTTTATGGAATGTAAATTATGGCTGTGTTAGGCGAGATTTGGACCACACGGTTCACCTTTTTTTGGTAAGTGAAATTTGTGTCACATAAAAAATAAAAAATAAAATTAATTAAGTTATTGCTGGATAGGAATTTTAATCTAAGTCAAAGTCAACGATTAATTTTAATCACATTACTTTTCAATCGTATATTTTATCAATTTTTATCAAAATCTATTAAAAATTTAATTTGAATTTCCATCAAAAAAGGGCTAAATATAATGAATGGCAGTAGCCAAAATTGAAGAAGATTTTAGTGTACAATTGTACTTGAAGTCCCATCACTTCGCCTAATTTGACGCAAATGTCAAACTTATTCAAAATTCATGTAAATAACTGGGAAAATTATCTAGAAATCTATATTTAAAGATCAATTTTCATAAATATGGAGGATTAATTTTAAATTCAAAAATCAGGTGCTAATTAAGATTTATTAATTTAATTAATACAAATTTAAAGATCAAACTCCACCAACAAAGTTTTGCATATATCTTCTCTCTTTATCACCCTCTATCCGCTCATCCCGTACTCCCGGTCTCCCACCCAACCCCATCTATCTTTTGATCAAATTAATGGAAGCCCATGGTAGTAATAGATGCAGCAAAGCTGGTCCTGAGAATTTAGAGGTTCTAGACAACTAATTATTATGAGGCCTCCACAATTCAACTGGCATGCAAAACCCAACCTCCCACCTTCACCCGTTTGAGCAATAAATTCAACAATAAAGTTTGTTTAATCCAATTCCATAATTCCATCCAATTAAAAATCCAATTTTTCTTCCCATTATGAAGAAATTGCCTGATTTTCTGCCATTCATCGGTATCCTTAATGAAAATTGAAAGCACATAATATTTTTAACAAAAATCAACACCACGGCGGACCCGGGGATCCTAGGGGCACGTGCCTCCAACTTTTGAGGTTTTTTTTTAATATTAATAAAATCATATTTGGTATCGATTGAAATTTAAATTTTACTCTAAATCAAAGTTCACAATTAATTTTAATAATAGATTTTATTGAATCCATAATTATTTAATTTTTATCAAAGTTTACTAAAAAATTGATTTTAATCTCCACCAAACAGGGGCAAAATCAAAATAAATTTGAATTTCGATAATACACTAATTTTAAAAATTATCTGACGATCGTACGCTAGTCGAATCTACAAATTTCTTATATCATTTCGAAACTTATTTCAAGAACTACACTATGGGCATATCAAATAGTTCAAAATATATTGAAAATAGTTAAAAATATGTTAAACGTGAGTCTTTAAAAAGACGTCTAACTTACATTTTAAAAAAAATCAATTATTTCACTAACATTTATTATTTTTGCGATACAAATTTCTCAATGTAATTTTCATCATTTTATTAGGAAAATTTCAAAAAAAAAAATCGAAATTTTACATCCGAAAAAGTCTTATCCCATGTAAATTTTCGAATGCAAAATTACATGGGGTATAATTTTTTTGGACATAAATTCTCGATTGTAAAATCTCTCCCAACTTTTTTGCAAGTTCGTTTGTGCCCCCAACGTAAAAGTTCTACATCCGCCCCTAAATTCAACACTATAAACAATATAATGTAGATCAGTTAGCTGAACTTCCAAAGTTTGCATAACTAAATTAAAACAAACATTCTCTTAATCTATCATTCTTTAACTCATAAAATTTATTAGATGATTAATCTAAGGTTACTTAACTATGAAAACAATAATCACCATACAACTGCTAATAGGGTTTCCCATTCCTATTAACCTAAAAACTAGTTACGATTTCAAAGAATTAAGATTTAAGAAATTCAATTCGTTTACAGCTCACACGCTTAAATTTGGGGGGGAAAAGGTGACATTTCAGTGATTTCACCCTCAACAATCAACATAATCTTCATATTTCACAAAGAAAAAGAATTAAAACAGGAATTCATCAAAGTGCTGAGTCCAGGGAATAAAAACCTTATCATAAAATATTTTGATTTCAGCCTAGGAAGGCGCGGACGAGGTCGCCGGTCGGCAATATGTGATGCTTGGGAATTGATCGAACCTGCCCTCTGATGATTGACCTCTCAAGAAGACTCACTACCTGTACCAAGCATCAAAGATTAAAAGCTAGTTTGGAATTTGGTGAGATAGTGTTGTCTGTTGAAGTCTTGAAGCAGCCGAGAAGATGAAGAAGAGTGTTTTTATTTGGGGTTTTTTGGCTTTTTTTTTTTATCCTTAACGCCCATTATTATTTGATGTCCAAAGAGGTGACTTGGGGTTTTTTTTTTAGTGCCCTAAAAATTTGAGGCTCAAGACAGTGACCTTATTTTTCTTGGGTCAGGGCCAACCCTAAGATGCAGCATGGTGTAGGGATGTTGGAGAAGGTGGTTCGCAACTATGGGGCTCCCTGTCGGTGCTGGAAATCGAGACTAAAACATGTGTGTTCAGTTGGGTGCGAAGAACATGGTTATAAATTTAGATTGTGTGTGTTTTTTGATGATATAAGATCATAAATAGATGTTCCTTGATGAGTATAGTCAACTGGTATGGTGGTACTAACATGGGCATCTTAGGAGAATGTGGTGTCGCCTAATAAACATTTTGTAGCTACTGATTTTTGGTGCGTTTGGGATGGTATTAGATCGGAATGTTGGTCGGGGTTTGTAGAGGAGGTTGAAGTGGTCGTGTTGGTGGTGGAGTCTGGCAGTCAGGGTCGGTTCTCTGATTTTCGGGGCCCGAGGCGAACTCCTAAAATTGGGCCCCCAGAATCAATGTAAATGCAAATTTCAATAGTATATTATGTAACGTATTGCTAACTTAAAACTGAA
>CAIGRH010230977.1:0-10492 GCA_903798295.1 Fraxinus nigra | reverse complement strand
TATTAATTAAAATTATAAAAACCTGATAAATGAAAAAAAAAAAAAAGGGTGAAAACCTAATTTTTTAAAAGTCCAAACTTAAGAGCCGGTTTAGTGTAATTACCACTTTTTGAAATTTCCAATTCCACACAGATAGGCCTAAATTGGAAACTCCTATTCGAGTTGGGCCTTGAACAAATTTTGTCCACATCTGGCCCATACACGAAATCTTCAAACCCACGCTGCATCATATGGTACAACAGCTTCACCAAATGCTGCAACATATGGTACAACAGCTTCACACCAGATGACACAGAGTACCTTCCTGGCTTTCTTTTCTGTCTGTACCAAAATTCAGTTAACAATCAGACCTCCATTTCTAGAATCAAATCGCTAACGATAACGTAACTATTCTTCTTACAGCATAAGCTTTCACAGTCCAGCCATGAAGCAGTTGCACAAGCAAGCCGGTACAAGAAGAGATGAAGAAATCCCCATGTCCCAAAACCCACCTTACTCTCCCAAAGCCTTGAAACACCCCAGATCCCTTCCCAGATCTCTCAATTATCTGCTCAAAGAACAGAGACTTCTTTTCGTTCTTGTGGGCATTCTTATTGGCTCCACTTTCTTTATCGTCCAACCTTCCCTTTCCTACCTCTTGTCGGCTTCTTCCGGACCCAGAATTCCCAGATCCCACACTTTTTCTGAGAATCGTGAATCAGTTAGCCTTTATGATCCCACGGGGGTGGTGGGATATGATGAGAATTATAGGAGTAAGTACCATAATGGGGTGGGGAGAGTGCCGGTGGGGATAAGGAGCAAGAGGAAGAGGATTGTAGTAACTGGAGGGGCTGGGTTTGTGGGCAGTCATTTGGTGGATAAGCTGATCGCTCGAGGTGATGATGTGATTGTGATCGACAATTTCTTCACTGGGAGGAAGGAGAATGTAGTACATTTGTTTGGGAACCCGAGATTCGAGCTGATTAGGCATGATGTCGTTGAGCCAATTTTGTTGGAGGTGGATCAGATCTACCACTTGGCTTGTCCTGCATCTCCCGTTCATTACAAGTATAATCCTGTCAAGACTATCATATCCTTATTACAGATGTTATTACTTTAGAGTGAACGACTTTTTAGTTTGAGAAAATGAAGTATTGTTTGATCTGTGCGCGTGTGCGTTAGCAAAGTAGCAGAATGAATGGCTTTGCCTGTTTGAATGACTGGGGATGGTCAAAAGTGAGTTGTTGCTTTAATTTTTATCTATGCCAATGTCGATCATAAGATATTATGTGAGACATGTTCGAGTGATGTGTACTCTCCAAGCATAAAATTGCAGATGCACATTGCTATATTTGCTATATACACAAATAGTGCATTTGAGTCTTCAAATGAATATGATTTTTATGCAATTATATCTGATATGTGGGGGGCTTGCACATGTGCAATTGCCAATGGAGATTGCTGTTTTTGAGTGCGTGAATGCAAAAGTGATAAGCTGCTCTTACGATTATTCATAAAGTTTTCATTTTTTTGTGTATCTGGGAAGTAATTTAGATAAAATACTCAAAGACTTATATTGCACCTGGATTTGTTTTTGTTAGATAGTTTGTTTATTGAGATCCTTAACACATAATTACAAGACAAATGTGATGGGGACCCTTAATATGTTGGGCCTCGCAAAGAGAATTGGAGCAAGGTTCCTTCTTACTAGTACTAGTGAGGTTTACGGTGACCCACTTGAGCATCCACAGAAGGAGACATATTGGGGACATGTGAATCCAATAGGTGGGTGCCATCTTTCTGTTATTTGATATGTTGTTTTGTTATGCTATTTGGTGTGAAGTTTATGATTGAGTTCTTTCCAATAATCAGGTGTACGGAGTTGCTACGATGAAGGAAAAAGAACTGCTGAAACCTTAACTATGGATTATCATCGTGGAGCTGGTGTTGAGGTAATACACGTGCATGCTGTGATAGTTGTTGAACTCTAAGCTTGGTATATTGATCATTTGGCTCTCAGAATAGATTACAATGTGATTTATCTTATTGACTTTACCTACTTTAATAATACATAGCTTGGAACAAGCATTCTTTTGTTCATCATTCATTTAGTAAACTACGTTAGTGTTATCCTTTACTGTTTGCAAATGATAGTTGTATCTAGTTAGTTGTATTTAACCTTGCTAATTATATTAAGGTGTCTGGAACGTTTCTTTACTTTTGAGGCAAAACTAAACTCTACGACGTGCTTTGCACATGATCTATCATGTATCATATCTGCGAGTTTGTCTGTGACGATGTTAGATTTATATGCCACGGAATTGGCATCTAGTGTAGGTGAGATTTTTTCAGCACTTCTGATTAAGTTCAAACACATTATTGTATCCAGGTTAGCAAATGTTTACTGGTACGTTTGATCAAGTCCAATTAGATTTTCCAGGCTTGTCTTAGGAAGGGTTTTAACCATTTTATTTAGACCATAGCCTTTTTATCTGATTTATGTCGGTCTGTCTGTAAGCTCCGAATGCTGTTAATGGAAATGATCAAACTAATCCTCTACCTTTGAGAAATGTCAAATTCTCAAACCAACACCAAGCCCTATTTCATTCTTTTTTCAACTATGAATAGAGTCAGCAGAACAAATGGCCCTCTGAATTTCCAATTCACACCTTCCCCTCGTGTTAAATTGTCACCACCACTGAACACTCAAAGCCAATCATAAGAATGTCTCACCACCACAATCCACCAGTCCTTATATGCACCATCCACCTCATATTATGGCCACTCTTGCAAATCATCCTCCTGACAACAAGCCTCTGGTTGTCGCTACTCTAATTTTTAAATCCATTGTAATGCATTAAATTGTAAACAATCCATTATCTCCCCTAAACAATCGTAATTAGCAAGAAATTCGACGAACATTCTAATTTTGCATAATTTTATAAGCATATAGCTGCTGCACATGCTACATTAGCTTCCAATTTTTTCATGAATAATATTGATCTCATTGACCCTTCACCTTACTTGAGCACGTCGCTGGCTTGATCACTATGCATTCACCAACACGCTGATAAACCCAAATGAGTTGTGGAACTAAAGTAGTTGAGAATGGTTAGAGGAGGGAAACTATAGAGAGACCTGCCAACTGGAAATTTTATTTTTACTTCTTTTGAGGTGGGGTGGGGCTGGGGAGAAAGTAGTTGAAGTGTATTTACCAAAAAATTGAGAAACCATGGATTTTAGCTGCATGGTTATGGCTCCTTGCTATTTGAGAAAAAATTCTTTATTTTTTTCCCCTCTCAAGTTCTGGTAGGAAAAAATGGTAATGACATCATTGTTCAGGATATGTAATGCTCAAATGTAGTGTCTCAGCTGGTCCAAGAGGATGATCAGCCACACTGGGANAAATTTTATTTTTACTTCTTTTGAGGTGGGGTGGGGCTGGGGAGAAAGTAGTTGAAGTGTATTTACCAAAAAATTGAGAAACCATGGATTTTAGCTGCATGGTTATGGCTCCTTGCTATTTGAGAAAAAATTCTTTATTTTTTTCCCCTCTCAAGTTCTGGTAGGAAAAAATGGTAATGACATCATTGTTCAGGATATGTAATGCTCAAATGTAGTGTCTCAGCTGGTCCAAGAGGATGATCAGCCACACTGGGACAGAGATTGAAAAATGGCCCGGACTCCTACATGAGGCAGCAAAGAAGAATTTCCCGCAATGTGCATGGAGGTAGAAGGCCCACCGGTCGTGAATATATTTTTCCATAGAAGAAGCAATGACTGTATTTGGGGAATAAATATCGGCTAACTTAATGAAAATAAAGTGGGAATATCTATGAAAGTTTGTTCTGCATGACAAGCAGACTTTTCACTACTTAAGTCTGACTAAGTTGATAGTTTGAGCCTTGAGGATTTGGGATTATTATTTTTAGACAATAGTATAACAGCTCAAGATTCTGGGGAAGTACTGGATAACCTAGTTGCTCATTTTATAGCTTCTCCACGAGCCAAAGTTTACCTATGATTGAGATTTGTACTTGTAGAATGAAATTTCTTGTTCCCTCTACTTGGAAAATCGCATTCCAAGTTAGATTTAAGTACTGTTGTGATTAATCATGCTCCTCTTGCTCTGCAGGTGCGCATTGCACGTATATTTAATACATATGGGCCTCGTATGTGCCTTGATGATGGACGTGTTGTCAGCAACTTTGTTTCACAGGTTTGTGCTCTCTGTTGCGTACCCTTATGGTTTGATAAAGATGCCCCAAATAGTTCACTATGAGATTACCTTTCTAAGTGTTTTTACATTCACCAGAGTTCTTATTCTGAAAGCTGTTGCATTCTGCAGGCCATACGTAAGCACCCAATGACAGTTTATGGGGATGGGAAGCAAACCCGAAGCTTTCAATACGTTTCTGACTTGGTATGTAGTATTATATGATATTAACCTGCTTTCTGGCACTGCCTCATTTATTCATGTACTTTACTCTATATAGCCATGCAAATTTTCCCCCTTTGACTAGGAAATTCTTGCTATTGAAAGACTGTCGACCTCTTTTAATTGTCATGACTATCAGTTAGTTGATTACGGTCGCACATTCAAGTACAATTGTTCTATTAAAGAAATTTTTGAGTTATTACGGTAGCAAGTTTTCAAGGCAGTTAAAACCTAGAAGGCTTGAATTCTGGAGGGATCTATGGGTGGAAGTTGTGCGTGTTGGCGAAGCCTAAATAGTTACTTATAAGTAATAAGAATGGTTTAGTATAAATTATTGTTTTTCTAGGTCAAAGTTGGAAATAAAATATTATTTTTGAAAGTAACCGTTACTTTCTTGTCTAAGTTATAAGAAAAAGATAAC
This sequence comes from Fraxinus nigra, assembly GCA_903798295.1. Taxonomy (NCBI): domain Eukaryota; kingdom Viridiplantae; phylum Streptophyta; class Magnoliopsida; order Lamiales; family Oleaceae; genus Fraxinus; species Fraxinus nigra. The sequence continues at coordinate 5,654 of CAIGRH010230977.1, read as the reverse complement.
ACATTCAAATATGTTAAGATAGTTGACTTACTTTTAACCTTAGCCAAACTGCCAAACATGCTCAAGACTTCCAATTCATCTTCAATATTTGGACAAAATTTCTATTGAATTGACATGTGCATTACTTACCTATGCATTATTTACAAATATTTGCCATCAAGTGCACAAGAGATTCATTCAAGCATGAGTTAAACATGCCTTATGATGATTGGTAACTAAGATTCAATCTGAAACGTACATACTATATAAGATTCGCGACAAACAAAACTGTAATGTATGCAAGTCACAATTTGTTGGGTTGAAACCAGAATGAGTAAAAACTAAGGCCCTGTTCGGTAAGGATTAAAATCCAATTAAAATTGAAAATATGGCTGTTATTGGGTCCGACTTGTCTAATAAAAGTCAACAATAACTGCTAGTTTTTCAATTTTAATCTGATTTTAATCCTTACCGAACGGGCCCTAAATGTTGTTTACTACAGAACTATATTTATTATCTTGATATCAGGTTGATGGATTAGTGGCTCTAATGGAAAGTGAGCACATCGGACCGTTCAACTTGGGTAACCCTGGAGAGTTCACGATGTTAGAGCTTGCCGAGGTTTGTGATCTTTGGGCTCCCTCAATGATATTTTCTTATATAATGATGGGTCTAGGATTTAGTTTTTGACATGATTAAGTCACTTTTTTGGGTAATAACAGGTTGTCAAAGAAACCATTGATTCCAGTGCAACGATTGAATTCAAAGAAAACACTGCTGATGATCCTCATAAGAGGAAGCCAGATATTAGTAAAGCAAAAGATCTTCTAAACTGGGAACCAAAGATTTCCTTGCGTGAGGGCCTGCCTTTGATGGTCAATGATTTTCGAAATCGTATCTTGAATGAAGATGAAGGGAAGGGAAACAAATGAAGAATACAGCTAAAATAGCATGTACAGATTGAAAGCATGTTGTGTATGTTTTCTTCTACAATAGTGCATTGACATCTTCATTTTTTATTTTTATTTTTACGAATTTTTGCAATAAGTCACGTTGAGAATTCTGCAATTTTGATTAGGCTTTGATATGAATCCAATTTTGTACAGTTCCTTATGTTTGTTTTATGTGAATGAAGAACATAAATGCATGTTTGGTACGAAATATAAGACGTTGACATATATTTAACAAGATCTTAGGTTTTTCTTCATTTCACGACCCAACACTATCCAATCCTTCTAACAGAACATGTCAGAAGAATAAAGGGGTGGTGAGTTAGAATTCGTGTGATATGGTTGGAGGAGATATAAAGGGGGAAGGGAAGGAAAGGAAAAGAAGAGCAGAAAGTGAAATGCTCAAAGGCATCTGATTCCATGGATTTGTGAACCAGAATCCTTTCTTAATTACAGAGAAGCAAAGTGGCTTTGTGTCTCATTCATTCATTTTCCAGATGATTTTTTGAAGCATATGTTCCAAAGGCATCTCAACACATTTCTCTATTATTCCCATTTTCTAGAAATGAAATTTGAGACTTGTTACACTTAAAGATAATGTGGCAAAGAGTCGGTATCTCTGTAACTGCAATTTTAACATTCAAACTCATTTTTTACAGCCTCGAGGACGGACGAAAGAAGGCGTTACAGTTTAATTCCATGCCATAATCCTAAAGATGTTTACTACTTAAAACAATATCAAGCAGGTTCTGCAGTACTCTGTCTTTAAGCATGCACGCTGAGGATAATTTATCCATTGCTTTGATTCCAGTCCAAACATCAAACTCATCAACAAACAGTTTTCCTCTGAGATTTTCATTTAAAATTGGTCAGATCCACACCCCATGCTGACAGCACGAATCAAATTACTGTATTCCATGCCCGAATAGTTTTATATCTGATTATGAGGGAACTGTCACTGAAATCTGCAGAGAATCCAGTCCACGAGTGTCACCCTCGGACTCTTTCAAAAATGTTGTTATTTTCCATTTTAATTCATCGTATGCTTCCTTGTTCCACTCAAAGGATTGCCACTGTTTGAAGTTCATCTAGGCGGAGCCAACTCATATTGTACATTTTTACCTTCAACTATGTATCAGTGTATTGGGTATTCCATACATGTATTAAGTCGTCCTAATATTTCTATGTAAAGTCTAGAGACTCACTTTTGAATGTGTGTGAGACATGGAAAAAATATTGTACACTAGTTCCCCATTAAATGAACTTGTAGTTGTAGGTGTTTTTCGGTTCTATTTATTATTACTCGGAATAAGGGTTAATCTTTAATAGGGACATGATTGGGTTTTAACCTATGATACATATAATCATTTGTTCTCCACCAAAATATACGAGGAGAGTTGCGATAGATTGACAATCAGTATAAACTGTCACATCCTAGATATAAATACATAGATACATTGTATGTGTCATTTCGTTATATTAGAATAGAACATCTCTCTCTCTCTCTCTCTCTCTCTCTCTCTCTCCATGGCAAGAGCTCAAGCTGAACAGCTAACCCCAAGAATCTTAGCAAGAAAAGTCTCTTTGTTTCTGCCTCCGACAAGTTTACACAATATTGCAGCAGATTCCCTAGACCTTTAATTCTAACTCTTATCATCTAAAGATGAAAGGAATCCATATATTCTGTACATCTCAAGCTGCAACAGCCATATGTCCCAACATGAGTGAAGCCTCATCTTCTTCCTCTTCCTCTTCCTCCTCCTCCTCCACTGCTCAACTCGGGAGCAGTCGAGCCATCGACCGATACAATCCCATCATTAGAGACTCCAGAAGAAATGGAAATCCACTCCCACCTCTCAGTTCTCACCCAAAACTCACTCCCAAACCTCGAAAACACCATTCTAATCCGAAGAACCCTTTGAAAGGAAATGATGAAGCCAAGAAAAAGAAAATCCTCGAACTGGAGGATGAAAAATTAAAGAGAAAGGATGAAAGAGTTGATAATAGTACTAATGTTGTAAGGAAGAGCTGGAGTTGCATCAAGCCAGGAGATTTTATAAGCCCTGCTGGTTCAACTAGATACTTATTGAATGATAAAGCTTTCTTGGACGTCTTATTGGATTTCGACCCGGTTCTGAAATTGGTTCATGATGAACCTTCCAAGTCTAAAACAGATGAATCATGTGATGGAAAACTACCCTATTTGTCAGAATCTCCAGAACAGGTTTTCTTCACTCTCAATTCTCCATTTAACATGTTTATATTATGTATTTTTGTTATAATTTTGTCCGGCTATATGTGTTGTTTTATCTATCTCCGGAGTCTTCATTTCCATCTTAAAAGATCGTCGTTTTTAAAAGGATAGTCCAAATTTTTATACGTTGATTATTGTTTTTTTTCCTCGTTTAATTAACGTCGGATTTTACCCTTTAACACTAATCACTAGTAAATACCAATACCCTTAAGTCTATAATTGATTTTAAATCATGAAGTGATTTTGAATATTTGGTTGCAGGTGGTTGTTCTTAGAGTATCCCTGCACTGCAGAGGATGTGAGAGAAAAATGCGAAAACACATCTCTAGAATGGAAGGTATGCATATATGCTCTTCATTTCTCTCTACCTTCTTCTTTTTGTCTTCTGTGTGAAGCATTGTTCTAAAAAACGTGGTTAGGCTTGGAGGCCAACCTTCAAACTTTACGATCCTAGGCCTCAAAAAGCATTATCTTATTTTTAATATTATTTTAATTTCGCCCTTATTTTCAAGGCGAGGCGTTTTGCCCGCACCTCGTGCCTAGCACGTTTTTTAGAACACTAGTGTGGAGTGAGGTGGTAGAGCTACGGAACATTTGATTGTTTGAAAACGATACTAGCTTTTTGGTGAGTTAAATTAAATGGAAATTCGATAGCAATAACAAAGAAAAAGAACCCTCTAAAAGTCGATGGAGAGAATATATAATGGAATACTAAGCAACCCTCCAAAGGTCGATCGAGAGAATAAGTGTATAGTAAAATTAAGCTCTAGAAGGATAACACAACCCACAAAAAGATTGACCTCCAAATCACCTTGTATCGTAAGAATATTAAGTGGAATTCCAATATACTTGTGAAGGTAGGTGTTGAGTCGAGAGGATAAGCATACTACTCTATGTCACGTTTTTGTCTATTATTCTTTCTTCCTTAACTGGTGCTTAATATGGTAAGCAGGGGTGAAATCTTTCGACATAGACTTTGCAGCGAAGAAAGTGACAGTGATTGGGGACGTGACTCCATTAGAGGTTCTTTCAAGCATATCGAAGGTGAAGAATGCCCAATTATGGCCTCCAACACTATCGTCTTCACTTTCACCACTCAATTTCACTACCCCAGAAGTCAGTTACAAAGGAGCTGCTGGTGCTTGAATTAATTATCACTAGATTCAATTTTCATCTTCTTGATGGTGTAAATTGAGGCTTGGCTTGATGATGGTTATTGTTTATGAATTTGGTAATTTATGCCTTTAGTTCTGTACTTTCTTGAAACTAATTAATATTTACTTCTCGAATGTTTTGCCATTCCGTTCTCAATGTATAGTGAAGAGCTTAAAATATGAATTGTGATATTCGACGATGAAAGTAAAAAAGAATTGTTGACATAGGATAAAAAATTTGACCATAATCGTCAAACTCTCAACAAAGATTGTGATTCACGATCATGATCGTTTAGATGGAGAAAAGAACTATGTGAAAAAAAAAAAGAAAAAACTTTGTTTACTCATCTATAAATATTATTTTTTAAGTTTTTATCCTTTTATTAAAGGCTAACACTATTCAATTTGCAATCTCATTTAGTGCTTTTTGTGTAAATTTTCCATAAGCGAACAAATCAACACAACCCAAAATATTATTTTAATGAATAATTAAAAATTGCAAAAAATCCGACCTGCCGGATTCGAACCAGCGACCTAAGGATTACAGCAACGACTACAGTCCTCCGCTCTACCAACTCAGCTAAGGGCGGTTTTGGAGAAAGGAATACATGACATACTACTTCAGTAGAATGTTTAGTGGATTAAAGAAATCATCACAATTTTATTACTCTCTCTCTCTCTCTCNCATTTAGTGCTTTTTGTGTAAATTTTCCATAAGCGAACAAATCAACACAACCCAAAATATTATTTTAATGAATAATTAAAAATTGCAAAAAATCCGACCTGCCGGATTCGAACCAGCGACCTAAGGATTACAGCAACGACTACAGTCCTCCGCTCTACCAACTGAGCTAAGGTCGGTTTTAGTGAATAGAATTCATGACTTAATACTTGAGTAGAAAGTTTAGTGGATTTAAGAAATCATCACAATTTTATTTCTCTCTCTCTCTCTCACACGCGCACACACACAGAGCATTCTAAATACAAACACGTGAATGATTTGAGCACATCCCAATTTCAACGTGCCGTGTTATTACGGCAATTACTAAAATAATTTATCAAGTACTTTATAATCTTATGTTTTGACTCTGAAATTATGGATCAAATACTTTAGAATTCGAGTATAATACAAATTACATATTCTCATAATATTCAATGAGATCGCAGTAGAGATTAGTTGAATTTATACATTAATTCATCCTAAGTGAACCCATAATTTTAGGGTTATCTCAAGAAAATAAATCTAAAAGTGAACCCATAATTTTATGGTTAATTTCACAAACGGTCACTGAATTTATCTAAAAATTACAAAACGAT
>CAIGRH010230936.1:0-20981 GCA_903798295.1 Fraxinus nigra | reverse complement strand
TAATTTTCTTCCATTTTGGTCACTTTTCACTTATTTCTTCCAAATTACGCCATATCCATAGAATTGCCACCTAAATCAAAATATGAGCGTAATGAGTACATTTTGGCACAAAATAAATATACGAGCGCATAAAATAAGGAGGGAAAAATATGCATTTTACATTCCTATCATATGTCAATCCGATCCGATTTGCTATAAATAGTTGAGTATGTTAAATATTTTTATGGTATGTTATCTATCACTAAAATAAATAAATGAAAAAATAAATAAATTTAGAATAAAAAAGTCATTAAATGCAAAACATTAAAAAATAAGAAAATCAATCCATGTGTACACAGTATTCTAAAAAGAGTAATACATTGCGATGCAGGGAGGTTTTGGGTTAGGTGAGTTTAGACGAAGTTTAAGCGTGAGAAAATGTAAAAAGGTATTTTCTAATGTTAATATTATTTAAAAATTTTAATCAATCTAAAAACTATTTAATAATACATACATATTATAGTACCAAATGCAGTTTTTAAAAATTTAACAAAATAAATATATTCGATAAACAAGATATATTATAATAGTGCTAATTAGAATATTTGGAGAATTTTAATTTTTTATTAATTAGTAAAAGATAGAAAAACAATTGATTTAATAAAATATAAATAATTATTTATATAATAGTACAATACACTATACTATAGCTAAACTAAAGGTACAACGTACTGTAGCCAAACCAAATCGATTCTAAATCCACATTGAAAGTTAATAATAAAATGTTTGGAAATATCCTCTATAAATAAGTAAATCAATAAATGAGTAAACAACTTTTTGTGTCTTTTAATTCAACTGGCTAAAAGTTAAAAAAGTTGAAAAATTTATAATTATCAAACCCGTTTTAGAATTGGAAAAATTGGAAAAAAAGTCAATTTCAACATTGATTTTATTTTCTTAATTTCGAATCAGATTATCAGATCAGATATTCTATAACATAGCAAATTGGATCCGAATTTAATAATCAAATATCCGTTGGATTATCGGATCAGATCGAATAATTATTCTTATCGGATCGAATCAAGTATGGACAGATCCAATCCATTTACAGCTCTACTTATGATACGATGATATTATTAGATTGTAATTTGCTTCCACAACTATTACTCTCAACTTCAAATTGTATTTTTGACCATTTGATAAAATGAATTTGAAATGATAGATGAGTTCGGTTAGGAATTGACCATTTTGGAAATGTCATCTATTCAATCTTGGTTCGTGTAAATCTTGGTCCCTCTCGACTCCAAGATACACGTAGGAATTTATTGGTCTACTACAAGAAGTCCAATGATGATTTTACAAATTCACTGTGTGTTTGAGCCACATTTTTTTAAAGAATTTATTTTGGAATAGTAAATTGATGAAGAATATGTGGTTGAAAAAGAAGGAAAAGTTATTGATATGATAAAAATATTATTTTATTGAAAAGTGTCTGATTGAAAATGAGTAGAAGAATGATGATGAAAATTTTAATATGGCTCAAACATGGGCTAAAATGTTGCCATAATTATGGACATATTTTTCAAATATTTCATACTTCAAGTATAATACTTAACTATTGTGGATAAATTCAAGTTTTTATTCCAAATAACCTTTTGAAGTTCTAAGATCATTACTTATTTGGTTTCTTAATCATAAGAAGAAATTAATTCTTTACTGAGATTTAGCCCATATATTCTTCCAAATTCATTTTTAATTACATATACGCTTAATAAAATAATTTTGTACATAACCACATTTTTGCTTATGTTTAAACCAAGTCCTCCAAATAATTCATTCTGAAAAATCTAAATCAAAGATCTTTGGCACTAAAAAAATAATACCATCTAGCACAAATGCACAATTAATGTTCAAATATCACCCACGTAATATACATATTATAAATATAGTTAAATATACAGTATAATGTGATGAGATTCGTTTGGTTCTTGTTTGACAATCATACTTTTGAGAATATAGAATTTTGAATAGTAACTTTTAGAAGAATATGTAGTTAAAATGTATACGTGTAAAATATTTTATTATGTGAATGTATGTTAAAAATGAATATATAAAAAAACAGTATTCTAAAAAGCGTAAAGCGTGACTAGACGTGGAAGCAAAACTTCAAACTTTGTGAGCTTAAACGAGTTTAGGTAAGGGTTAGATACGTAAAAAAATGTTTTCTTATTTTTTATATTATTTTAAATTTTTAATCATTTAATAATTAAAATAATACATATCAAATATTTAAAATTATAAAATAATGTATTTACTTAATAATTTACATCATCAGTCAATTATACAATTTTCAAATTCTTAAAATATAAAAATTAGAATATTTTTTATAACTTCAATTTTGAACTTGACAAGTCATACTTAATAAATTTATAGGAATTTCATACATGCTTTTTGAATTTTGCAACAAAATAACAAGTCTCAATATCATAATTACATGATGTAGATAACAACAAAACTTAAATTATATTTAACTAGTTAGATATAGCCATTTTTAATTTTTGAACAGGTAAAATCTTTTTAAAACTTGAAATTAGAGCAAGTTTTTTAAAAATAAAAAAAATTGATGAGTTAAAGTTAAATAAAAGACCTTTAGAAAAAGGGAAAAAAAAACTCATAAAGCGCGTGTAGGAAGACGAAAGAGAGTAACAAAAGATTCAACAGAATTGAAAAAAAAAAAACATTTATATGCAAAGCGAGATGATTTGCCCAAGATTCAAGTTTGACACTGCCTAAGTGACTTTTTAAAACAAAAAAGTACGGTTGGCTTAATTCGACCAAAATTAACTAGAATCAACATTGTTATATGTACCATTTGGAGTACATTTTGGGGTAAACGTGATGGTGTGAGTAAGGTCGGGTAAATCAAAGTGTACCCCAAAGTCCACCATGTGAGGGAGAGGGTGAGGTTGGGTAAATCAAAGTGTATCCCAAAGGGTACAAATAACATAATTCGACTGGAATAGTGGAAAAAAGAATTTAAGAAGTACGATTCGCTTAATTCGATCAAAATTAACAAGATTTGGAAAAAATAATTTAAAAAATATGGTTCACTTAATTCCACCAAGATTAACTGCCACATTAAGCTCTCGTTTGAGCCTAATTTTTTCCCATCAAAATGTATTTTTAAACAGTGACACCACCTCATTTCAATCACAAATTGTATAAAATAATATACATTCAAACTCATTTTTATTTTTTTATTTTTCAACCATTGCAACACTTGCAAATTGTGGGCTCAAGATATATAGCATTACTCGAGCTATAAACCAGGATTTCCTCTGCTCCAGGTTAACAATGTCTACAGCCATGGCGCCATCGCCAACACTTGGCACTCCTCCTCTACTGTAAGCGCTAATCCCGGCCCTATAAACCCCCCCTCCATCCGATGGTGACTGCAGCCACCGATTTGCGTTCACATAGTGGACAGTACTTGTGCCGGCCCTCTATGACTGGCTCGAAAACCACAACGTGGATTGGCCGTCCCTTTCTCGCCGGCCGGTTGGTTCTTATCTCTCTCTATAGGGTTTTATTTCGTTTATTTTATAAGTGTTTACCGTGTTTTACATTTACTGCTGAATTATCTTGATTCCTTTATTGAATTATCAGAAGAGTGGCAAGATAGAGAATTTCTAGATTTTTTCTTTGGTACTTATTGTGTTTTGGTTTTAGTTTTCTGATTGCTGGTTAATGCTACAGAGAAAAATGTTCGGGGCTGGGAAGGGGTAAGCGGGAATTTTACTTTCTTAACATAATTACCCATTTTCTTGCTCAGGGCTCTATTTTATTATCATCTACTGCTTTTTTTTTCATTTGCCTTTGGTGTTTCGATTTATTCCAATATAACCCGTTACGAAATTAATTGATGGGAATGCCCACGCAGCCAATATGTGACGTGGGTGAAGGATTAAGGTAACAGTCATGTACAGATATGACTGCAAATGTTTGTGCTATATCTTCTCAGGAACGCACTTTAAGAATGGAGATTCAAGCCTAAATCGTGCACACACTTTCAGGACAAGCATTGACTCGTTCAAATGTGTATCCTTCGTGCTACTTGGTGTGTTCCTATAGGGAAGTGCAAAAGATATAAGGGGTTAAGTGATCTTTAATTCCAAATCCCGATGCATTACAGGTTAATAAATATATGTTTCGTACAGGATCTCACAATTTCAATTTTTGAAGCAGTGTGTGTGGCTATTTTTTAAGTAATTCATTAATTTTAGAGCATTGACTGAACCAATTTGATAAGGATTTGTTTAATTTCAAAATTGAGTGGGGGAGATTGATTTAGCATTTTGTTTTAATTAAACATCATTAATCGGCCAATTCGATAAGGGAGTCATCAATTTGAAAGGTCGAAGGTTAGCCAAGCTAGATAAACACCTCTGTTCCAAATTTAGAAGAATTAATTGGACAAAATAGTTTAAGTAATAAATCACAGCAAAAAAAGCAAGTAAAATGAGTTTATTTTAAAAAAATATAATTATTTAATTTTATACTATTTTAATCAACACGTTCCCTAAGTGTGGTGTCTGTGGCGGTGCTTCTTAGTTATGGAGCCATTTACCAATTGGGTTTTGCTATTTGTACACGGGGTTGACACCCTGGTGTACAAGTAGCAAAACCCTTACCAATTTGTTGTTTCATGCTTAGAAGGCACAACAATCATATGTAGCCACCAAGTAAATCCTAATAGTGTAACACATAATACATGTAGATTTAAAACATTCTTACGCGTAGATATGCACCCTTTTTTTTGGCTATTGGTTAAACTTTTTCTAGAGTATGCCCAAATTGTCGTTCATTTCTATTTATTTAGAGAGAGAGAAGTAATAAAAAATGGAGATAGCATTAGAGGGGAAAGGAGTGGCGTAGGCTATGGCAGAGTGCTACATCCAATGGGGGAGCAACCATGATTATGAGTTACATGCAGTGGAAATCGCTAATACTTTCCCATTGAATCATAGCCTTGTCCTATTGAACCATGTAAACACGATGGAAAAATTCTTATTGTGGATGCATGCTTCACATTGTTTTATTTATATTCTGTAACACCTCTGATAAAAGGGGAAAAAGTTGACTGTACATCTGTTAGCTTTACACCTGATCAATTATTTAATTACTGAAAACTTTTGGATTAAGAGGGAAAGAACGAAATATGTACTTATTTTTCTGGAGAGTTCGATGATTATGAATCTAATTCCTCATTTAATTGCTTAATTGATGTGGTGAAATCAAAGAAAATTCAGCCTTTACTTCTTACTCAGATTTCGGTGCATTTTGTTTGGTATGAAAAATAGCTAGCACGTTTTTTAGCTATGAACTTGATCCTACATTTGATTCCTCGTCTTACACTCTCTGTCATAGAAGTGAAAGAAAGGAAGATGCAAATTGTTTGTTGTTGTTGTTACTTCTGTTATCTTATTTATGTTCTATGTATAAATTCTCATTCTTTCCATCTCAGATGGGGTCCACAGCTGGAACAAGGTACTTACAAGAACCATCAGCGCCTTTACCTTTCTGAACAGGCAAGCCAGTTTTCTTAAATAGTCTAGATTGTTCCATTCAAGCTAGGAGTGCTTTTAGGGTAGTGAGTTAACAATGCCACTTTTTAGAAAAGAATAACAGTTCTACTCAGTAAAATGTGTTGATATAGAATGTTGTATATTTGGACTTGCGTTAGGTTTAATGAATATTCTTTCATAGATCATTTACAGAGAAAATAAGAAAAGCAGAAAGTCAAATTGCTCGACACGGATTTCTACTGAACACTATTTTTTATATTTGGACAAGTTTTATCTCCACGTGTAATTTAATAATCTAATTATCTTCTCTTATTTTTTCCTTTTCGAAGAATGTGTTGTTTGGTCCGTATATATTTTCATATACTTTCAACAATTATGTGTGTGCTTGAGGTATTTGAGAATATATACTTTTAGGATTTGTAGTCTGTCATATCGATATGCTTGTCTGGAATGTGCTAATGCTTTTATTCTGTTTCCCTCATGTAGACTGACGGTACGGTTCCCAATACACTTATATATAGCAAATTGTGGAGTTGTAAAACGTAAGTTTACAGCACCAGAGGACATAGCACAGGTAATGTATTTACACAATGATGAAGATGTTATCTGTTTTGTTGATGAAACTATTCCTTGTTTATTTTGTCCCCATAGTTTATTCCAGGCCTTTTTTCAACTGGTATTTTGGTTATTGTTTCAGTTCAAAGAAGGATCTCCCTCACTTTTTGTGAAGACACGGAAAACCGTAAGACATCCGGAGAGGTTGTGATGGAGATAGAGATAGAATAAAGATATAATTTAGAGTTTAACTCAAATTATGTTTGTTTAAATTAGATAAGGTTAGTTTTAATTATTTTGATAAAGTGCTAGTTTATTGGAAATTTTACTAATTTTCGATTATTCACTCTATATATGAATGGTTTATTCATTGTTATATGCACCCTTGAATGTTCATATAAATTGATATCTCTTGCCCTTATTTCTTCTCTTCTTTGATCCCCTTCTCTTTCTTGTTCCTTTTTCAATTGTTCATTGTCAGATTACTACGCTCCTGCGTCACGCAACTGTCACTATGGTTGTATTATTTTATTACATACAATAATCATCAATAAATACTCATATTGCTTGATCTATCTTTAAAAATTTAAGCCACTGTTCAACTTTATGATTATGATGTTCAGACACTTCCTTTTCCTTAAACGGTATCTGATTTGTAGCTCAAATGTGTTGAATTTTTTTCCTGAACTTGACCGTGTAAAATGCCAGCTCCTTTTTTTTTTTTAACAACTAAAATCTATAAGTAATTTTATGAGAGGAAAAATTAGATCATGGTATGAGAGATAAATTCTTTTGAGATGCATCCTCATGATCTTCATTGTTCTTGTTATCCCCTCATGTTAGACAAAATCGATGGAACTAAGTGGATTGTGTTGCATGTAGAATTTCATTGCTGTCCAGATTGGAAAAATATTTTCCACTGATCTCAGGCAAATGACTGGTTCCTCTTGTGCTTTTCATTCCAAACTCCATTTACGCTTTCGGAGTTTTCTCAAGACTTATATGATGCATATTAAAATCAGCATATATACCACTGATAGACTCATTTAATCCTGACTGTACTATGAACATAATTGTGAATGCACCCCCATTTGCAAAAAGTCTCAGGAAATGAGGAGAAAAAAGATATTGACTCCAACATGTCTACAAACAAGGATAAAGAAATGTGGAACAGGAACAAGACTTTATGCAGTGTTGGCCATTGGGTAATCTAATAGCACGTGATATTTTGTATTACAGGTTAATTGAATTAGAGAACTGCCACACAGTAGCAAGATTGTGGCCACTCATGTCCTGATGTAACCAGCTATATGTGAAAAATATTATAAATTGTATATAATAAACTTGTTTCTACTATAAAGTAAAAGACTTTATTTATAGGGCTATAAATAANTATTGACTCCAACATGTCTACAAACAAGGATAAAGAAATGTGGAACAGGAACAAGACTTTATGCAGTGTTGGCCATTGGGTAATCTAATAGCACGTGATATTTTGTATTACAGGTTAATTGAATTAGAGAACTGCCACACAGTAGCAAGATTGTGGCCGCTCATGTCCTGATGTAACCAGCTATATGTGAAAAATATTATAAATTGTATATAATAAACTTGTTTCTATTACAAAGTAAAAGACCCTATTTATAGGGTTACAAATAACTGTAAAAGGAAATAAATATAAAAGGAAATATTATACAATCTAATACTAAGGAAAGTAATCATACACTAAAAGGAAATATTATAATTTCAATCTTTGACGATCTCTAGAATTTTATTTAATATCTTTGACACTATATTCACACACCATGGCTTACTTTGCAGTCAATCTTTCTGTGTTCATTTCTTGGTTTGCTATGTTCATATGCAATACATGTTTTTTTAAATAAGGCTCAATGTCTTTGAATTGTCTTAGGTTCTCATTTGGGATGTTGAAACTCAGCCCAATTGTTGCCCTGTTGTAGGTGCTACAGCATCTCGTCCAGATCTGGTATGTTATCCAAGGAAACCTAGACTTTGATTTGATTATGAATCAGTTATCTCTGTCTGATTGAGTATTTTGAACATTGATATTGTTAGTGGACCTTGAGTCTTTTTTTTTTTTTTTTGTATTAGATGCTCTTGCATGAATATTCTTCCATTTAGTACTTCCAAGTTGTTTCCTTTGCTGAGATTCTTTCATGTTTCCAAATAGATTTTATGTAGATAATTTTCTATTCTATGTTGTTTCTTGCTTAATAATCATAGCGACAACTCAAAATATGTTTTAGAATGTTTAGAAATGTAATTTCACTTTGACCTTGTGGGACTTGTGGTTAGAAAACTGAAAATGTACCTTTTCTACCCATTGAAAAGAAGAAAAAAAAAGTCCCAACACTACATATTTCGTTCTAATTGAGATTTCACAGCTATTTACATTTTTTTTCTTTTCCCAAAAACGGTTTTTAATATTTACCTATATGTGGGCATGTGACAAAAATAGACAACAAAATGTGAAAAATTCTCAGGCTCTTGGGTTCTTTCCAATGTAGAAGTGAAATACCATTTTTTTTTATAGTATTTGGTGCTTTTAGATTGACAATACCAGTGTATAAAGTTGGCACATTACTAAGCAACAAAATTAATGCAGATTGTGTTCTTCGTTTCTACTTTTCGTCTTTTTTTTGGTGGAAGTGTGAACTTTATCATTATCATCAAATAATAAAAGAATTCAATCTAATGATCCATCTGAGCATATTATTCACAGATGTGGCTTTAAAATATTTTTGTAATTTTTCAGCCTAGATAGAATTTTGATTTAGTGTGGGACTGTTTTGAAACTTTCTTAAATAGTATAAGTTGCTTTGGAAAACTCAAACTATATGTGTTATCTATAAATTGTTGATTTTATTCGATTAGCAACTATCTGATGAACCTCAAGTTATTCTAATCACTTTGTTTCTTCCTTTTATACCTCACGCTTTGCTTAACTTTTTAGACCATCTGTTTCAAAATGTTAATTTTGAAAATTGCATTTTAGGAAGGACAAGCCAGTAGTTCTATGGAGCATCCATGACTGCGTCTCTACTCTGGCAGCAGATCAGGGAGCTGTGAAGTCTCCAGGACCCAAGGGGTGGTTCAGTGAACTGCTAACCTTCAGACAGCCACACCATTCAAGCCGAGGTATTTTCAAAGGGCACGCATATACCATTGGAGATGTTCAGTTTTGCCCTTCAAGGTAGATGTCACGGTCGTAGTCAAATGCACTTATTTATTTGAGATTGAAATTTTACTATTTCCCCAAATATCATTCCTAAGAAATATGAAAATCAGTTGATATGAATTTGAAATTTTATCAGCCAATAAGCCATAAGTTTATAGTTCCTTGTTAAAATGTCAATGAATAAATGATTTGGAAGCTTGTTTTTGTTGCTAAACGCTTTCCGTTCATAGTGTGAAAATGAAGCTATGTTCCATAGCTATACTCGTCTCAACTTGTGATAGCGTACAGGAGTTTTGTAGCATTGGCAAAAATTCTTGCTTATCCTGTGGGATGCTAGAAGTTAAGGTTACCTTGCTATATATTTTCAGCATTTTAAGAGCATCTTTTTACATTTGTGAAAAGCTTATGATCAGTGACAGAAAATTTTTACCCTTATTATGAAGACCCATTTTTATTATGAATGTGTAATGCTTATAATATATATTCTCTGTAACTACGTAGTGCATACGATGTTATGCAGATTATTCTGTTTCTTTGTCTTTTCATTTTGTTGTGCGTGTATTATTGTTTTTCATTTTCAAGGTTTATGCCCATATCTGCGTTGTTGCATTTCTGTGAGATTGCCCGTGTTCATTATGTAAATTTCATCTTATTGGACTTTGTGGTTTTTGTTATTTCCTCACAGGTTGAAAAGGCTCACAGTGCTATCTTCAGTGTTGATTGGAATCAGAACAACATAAATCTGATTGTAATGGGGTAGATTTTGAACTTTCATGGAGTTGACAATTAGATATCTAGATATTTTATCACATTGATCATAATGCTGTAGCACAACTGCGCTTAATATGCTGTTGTATTCAGTCACTTGTAATTTTCTGTTGCTTTGATTGTACTTGACTTACTGCCACTTGTAATTTTCTGTTGCTTTGATTGTACTTGACTTACTGCTTTATTTGGAATCTTGTTAGGGATTGGACAAATTCTGCATCTTTCAAATGCGCAGATAATAATGTCTACGTGTTTGACTGTCGAAAACTTACTTCTGGAGGAATTGGATCCCCCATGCACATATTTAAAGGCCGTAGTGATGCTATCTTGTGTGTCCAGGTGTCAAACATGCAATAAAAATGAGTTTTTAAGATGGTGAATGTTGTTTATTTGTGTGTTGACTAGCAATTTAACAGTGGTATATATCTGTTTTAGTGGTCTCCAGACAGGTCATCCATCTTCCTCAGAGGATGGTATCTTGAATATCTGGGATTATGGAAAGGTGCGGTATCACTTGCTATTCCAAATCACTTACTTTATTCTTTCTCACCTCTGTACAAAAATTATACCCTTGACGAAATTTATGAAAGCATGAAGTTCTAAATTTCCTTGAATATTATGGGAGAAGCTTATGACTCACTTGGAGTGGAGAGTTTCCATTGTTCAATAGATCTACTTAGTTTGTAGTGCCTGAAATAATTATTCATGAAATAAATTGGCTAAATGAAGGACCATGCTGGAAAAGGAAGTTCAAATTCTCCGCCTGGCTTATTCTTTAAACATACCCGGCCTGGGTCCTAAATTCATCATTATTTTTTCTCCTTTGTGCATTCTCATCTGGGACAAATAAATCTGTAGACCAATCAATTTTTGTAGTGTTTGTATCTGTGGTTGTCTTATGATTGTCAACTGTGTCCAATCCCATACCTTCAGGTAGCTTACTGTTCAACTGTCCTAATCTTTTCTTCCCAACACAAGTTATGATTTTTATGATTAACTTACAGGGATAAGGTTGTCGACTTCCAATGGAATTAATCAGCCCCGTGGACAGTTTTCAGTGTGTCTGATGATGGTGAACAAGCTAACGGAGGAGGTACTCTATAGGTAACGACTATTTTTCTTGTGCTTGAGTGCCTTAACTAGTCTTTACCCTACTATGCTGCCCATTTTATATTTACAAAATAGTGATATAGACGATATATATCCCCTTGGTATATGAGGTTGTGTAAAAGCCGATGTTTAGCATGCAAATGGACCTGAACTTCAATTTACTATTGTTGTCCAAATTACGACTAGACCATTTTCATGGCCGTTGAAGGAAATGGTATGCAAAGTTCGACGCTTAATGAAAGCAATTTTCTAATCGCTGATCTGGCGCTGAGGCTAATTTAGGAATCGCTGGAGGAAAAAATTGTTTTGGTAGCAAAATATTCCACTAGATCAACATGACAGTCCATATCTAGAGACGATGATGCCGTGGGAAACTTGGAGAGATTGTTCGTAGTTTTTGGTTTGGATGCATAGGAAAATTATTTAATTCTTGAAAGTTCTCTGATTATGGTGAAAACTTTGGGGTTGGTGACAATAATTTTTGATGTGGACCTCGAAAATAAGAACATGGCTTCCATTGATTTTTCAAATAATGAAGAATAATTGGATATAGCAAAGCATTTTAATGTATGCCCAAAGGTTTTGGCATGGTAAATTCTCCAATTAGAAAGCCGCAGTTGGAGTTGGTTCTTTTCCCACACGTTTTACCGGAAAAATGTAGTAGTTTAGTTACCATTCTACATTGACGATAGGCTTTTCTGAAGAGCAGAACAGGATACCTACACCAATTTTATCAAAACGAATATTGTGAGGTGATAATGATGGTGGAACTATGTGCAACTTGGATTTTTTTTACTCTTTTGTCCAGGACTTCCGAGATACCTAGTAATTCTATTATTGATCAAACATATGTATACAAGAGCACTGCTCGTAAAGTGGTATTTTAGCTGATTATAGGAAGGTTGCCCTGGGTTTTTCCTAGACCAGAAGAGCTCAAATTGCATGTTGCTAAGAGATTTGAAGAGATGGGAAAGGAAGTTCCAATTGGGGCTATAAATTTAGTGTTAGCGAATTATATTTTGCCCGAGACAAGGCTGGGACAGTCAAGTACTATGATGAGCTTTTAATTGTGGAACTTAATAGAGCCTAGCCACATAGGTTCTTAGATGAGATGAAAAGCAATATAAATGCAAACTAAGACATGTTTGGGAGTTTTCTCTAAGAATCGGAAGGTTAGTTTAGTAATCATATCTATCCGCGCATTAATTCTCATCACCTTTTATTTTCACAATGTTTGTTCAAGCATCTCGTTTTGCGATTTGCCTCTGATCATTATGCTCTAGAAATTGCCAACCGTGTGGAGGTTTCAATTTATACAGGGCGTTGAAGGATAAACTCAAATTATTACAAAGTGCACAACTTCATTCAAATTCACCAAAGTCATCATGGGGGATGGTCAAGGATTTGGTGATTGATGCAAATGAGAGGGAATTGCTTTCATACCACGAGTCTCTTGCTTTGTTTGAAGATAGGCATGGGACCAAAATTTTTCTAACGTGATTGTCGTTTTGGAAGATGAATCATGGAAGAAGCAAACTTAAGAAGAATTTTTCCTTGAATTCGTAGACGAATTCTTGTATAGAAGGAAAAACTGATGTAAGTATCCTTCCTCATATTTCTTAGGCGGGAAGTTCAAAAAATTGGCGCACACGTACACTTATGGGTAGGAATTAGGATGCTAGACAATACTTGAATATGATCATATCATTAGTATATTCTTTGGTAAAATAAGTCACACGCCTAGCTGTTAGCGACTTTGTCGTATTGAATGGAGAGAGAGGCATTCTCTTTGTATGACATTCTCTCCAATTCGAATACACTTAAGTCCTCGTTGCGGGAAGTGAGCATTGCGTTAACACACATTCCTCTCATTGCAAGGGCATCCACACAGTTCTTTCTCGCACATCTACCCGTAGGTAACTCAATACATACGACACCAACCTTCACCATATGAACCATAAGTATTAGTTCCTCGGATGGACGACCTCCAATTGTAGCGCCATAGCACAAGTCGAAGCAAAGTCACAATCTTCATCGCTATGTTATGCAATGTGCACTCCATGAAGCACTTCCCTACAACTTTCTTCATCAGTTCCACATGCTTGTTGATACGATTCGTGGCCCAAAATCTTTTTCCATAAGAATGCACGCCATTGATCTCCCACAACCAACAATGCACATTCGAGCAGTCTAGATTTGATACCAACTTCCGTGTACCGCGGATTTAGCTTCCGAGGTTCCATGCCTCAAGACAGTCTTCCCCTCATTCTTAGTTTGACAAACCCGAACAATTAGCACACGCACGCTTATGAGTAGGACGCTAAACAATAGCTACATATGATCACATCATTAGAGCACTTTTTGGTAAAATAGGCAACATACCTAGCTGTTGGTGACATTGTCATGTCGAATGTGTAGATAACCATAAATGGTTGTTCCATTAGTCAGGTCTTGGGTTTGCTCCCCAATGGTCACCAGTTTGAGTCTACTTGGGGTCACTGAGGTGAGTACCCGACCGTAAACTTTAGGGCGTAATGAGATTAATTGAGGTGCACGCAAACTGATCCGAACATCCACGGTTATAAAAAAAAAAGGGGAGATAAGCATTGTTACGTACTCCTTGGTAAAATAGGCTACACACCTAATTGTTGACGACCTTGCCATGCCGAATAGGGAGATAAACATTCTTACTACGTGACATAAGGCAATGTTTGCTAAGCACATTAATTACTTTAGGGTGCTATTTTTGCATTTATATTAGTAGTTGGTAGTTGTCATTTACTTCTTGCATAGCTACTATTGCATTTTTTCCTTTAAAAACACATTATTGCTTTTTCTTTGACAGAACGGAAAGTAGAGAAAACGTTAAGTTGTTTTGCTTTCAATTCTTCTGCTTTGACATTGACTTGAAGCAACCCAACCTTATCTAGGGTTTAGATTTTAACCTAGTTCTTGATTCCTACATTACAATGGATAGAGGAAGAAGATCCGGGAAGGGTAAGATCAAGTATGGTCCAGACGATGATTGGAAAGAAAGAGAGATGAGAGAGAAAATGGAGAGATCTCCTGAAGGGGACGGATTGGCGGCGGTGAAAACGGAATACGACCGGTGGAAATTGACGATCCCGGTTCTCTATGACTGGTTTACTAACCACAGCCTTGCCTGGCCCTCTCTCTCTTGCCGGTCCTTTATTCTCTCTTTAGGAATGAGTTATATATTTTAATACTATTTTACAAGCATTTAACATGTAGATCAGTACATTCATGTTAGATCTAGGTTATATTTGTTTATCTCTTACCACTAGTTGTTAATTTCGTTTTACATTAAGTGATCTGGATTATTCAATTGAGCCGCCAAAAAAATGCAGGGATATATGGAAAATTATGACTTAGCATTGCATGCCGCTCCTGTATTTTATTTCTTAAATTGCTGCTTATGGTTGGTTTTGATTACTGAGAAGAATGGAAAGGAAGAAAGGCGAAAATGGAAATATATACCTTAGTAACTTTTAATGTATTATTAGGTCTCGTTTTCTTATTTTTGCTATCTTTATTTATTTTTATGATTTTATATGTATTTCATCCTGCTCTAGGTTGCTAATAAATATGAACAATGAATAATTTTCTTATCTTGGATAAATGTCGCATTGTATTTTCTTTATATCCGCCAGCCCCACCCCACAAAACGCACGAAAAAAAATACTGATGGTACATTTTTTGGCTTTAAACTTTGATGATTATATAAGACTGAGAAACTTTAGGTGGAAAAGGGGAAAATAGGAATCTTAACTTATTTTTCGTTTGGAGATTTAGATGGGTATGAATCAATTTTCATTTATTTTCTAAGTTAAAGTATGAAAATTGAAAAATTCACTTCCTACATGTATGCCGTATCTTTATGTTCTTTTACTTATTTTAATTTCGGTGCATTTTGTGTAGTATGAGAATTGCTGATGCATTTATTTGCTATAAACTCGATCCTGTATTTGTTTGATGTGTAAGACGGAAAAAAATGGAAAACACAATTAGTTTTATTTTTGTTGTCTTATTTATAGTTTATATATAAATGATTATTTATCTTCATGCCAGATGGGGTCGACAACTGGAAGAATCTACTTACAATTATCCTCAGTACTTCTACCTTGCTGAACAGGCAAGTTAGACTTGTTTGATGGCCTAAATTATTCCATCCAAGCAAGGTTTTTTTTTTTGGTTAGCTAGTTAAATGTTATTTTCTAGAATAACAGTTCTAAAGTTGTACTTATCAAGACGGAACCCTGTACATATTTGGGCTTGTATCACTTTTAATGAAGATTCTTTCATTTTTTTTCCAGAGAAAATAAGAAGGCAGAAAGTCAGTGTCCCACATAAATTTTTGCTGAATATTATTTTGATAATTGAAAATCACTTTAGTTCACTATCATCAATTTCATTTGTTATGCCATATCTCAATCATGTTTAATCCCTCACCCCCCCTTCTTCCTCCTGCTGCTTTCCGCACTGCAGACTGATGGTAGCATTCCTAATACACTTCTCATAGCAAAGTGTGATGTTGTAAAACGTAGGGTTGCAGCAGCAGAGCATATAGCAAAGGTGATGCATTTACATATTGATTAATTGTTTTTCTTTATACTATAAAACTATTCCTTGTGTATTCTCATCCTCTTAGGATATTCTGGGCTAGCCTAATACGTACTGACTTCTCAACTGGTGTTCTTTTATCAACATTTCAGTTCGATGAAAATGCACGCTCACCGTTTATCAAAATTTGGAAAACCATTTTACATCCTGGAGAGGTATCTGTCACTATTATTGTTTTATATGCTACGAAGTATAATTAGAAATGAATATTAATATCCTATTTTATCTTTTTAAATTTTAATTGATCGTTATTCTATGTTCAATTTTTTGGAAGGTTCTTTGTGCTTAGATTTTAACTGATTGTAGCTCAAATATGTTGAAAACCGGTAATGTTTCTATAAGATAGTCATTGAATAATATGAAAAAAAATTGGATCATGGTATGAGAAAAAATTCTGACGAGTCTTTTTTACACGCATTTTTCTCTTTATTCTTCATTTGGACAAAATCGAAGCGACTATGTGGTGCTTGTACAAGCTCATTGCTGTCCAGATAAAAAAGATCTCCGGCAAATGACTTGTTATTCTTGTGGTTTTCACTCTGGACTACTTATATTCTTTTGACAGTGTTACAGTATTTAGATAATTTGAAATCATCCAGTTGGACTTGTGGAACCCTTATTGTACTGTGTTTTGAAATCACCCCCATCCCCCAAAATATCCTAGAAAATGTAAAAAATGAAGAATTTAAATTCAAGCACGTGTACAAACTAGGAAGAAATGCGATGATCAATGTGGAACCATGGAACTTGACTTTATAAAGTGTTGGGGTATCTAATAGCATGTGTTGATACTTGATTGCAGGTGAATCGAATCAGAGAACTACCAGAGAATAGCAAGATTGTGGCCACTCATACTGACAGTCCTAATGTACCCATTTATTTTTGGATGTCATAGCTTAAATTGCCATCAATCTGTCTGACATTTCGTGGTTTGGTATAGTATTATTTGGTGAACTTATTACATGACTTAATGTCTTTGAATTGGATTAGGTTCTCATTTGGAATGTCGAAACTCAGTATAGGCGTGAACCTGTTAGAGGTGCCAAAGCATCTCGTCCAGATCTGGTATGTAGTCCAAGGAACCTACACTGCAACTTACACTGTGTAAACTCTCTTTCTGATAGATACTGTTTCAATGTTGAATTCTAATAGCATTAAATGCACATTGAAGCATTCTTGTTCTACTAGAGTATTTTGTTTTGGTATTTCAAGCTGTTTTCTTTGTTGTTCTTTTGTATTTTCAATTTGATTTTGCATCCTAATCTTGTAGTGAATTTCTTTTCCGTGTTGTTTCCTGCTTAATTATCATTGTTCAAGTACCGTACTTGATATTTCCATAACCATAACCATAACCTTGCAGGTACTGATTGGCCATCAAGATAATGCTGATTTTGCACTAGCCATGAGCCGAACAGAACCTTTTGTGCTCTCTGGAGGTCAAATAATTACTATACCTATATAAAATGCAAAGATTTCCTGATATATGTTGTATGATAACTTAATGATTAAACATCTCCTGCATCTGATTAACTTGTATTTTTGTTGATTTTGTGACACTGAGTTGCAATTTAATGATTAGTAATAGTACAGGGTTTAAAAAAAAAAATCATTGATGGATGTTGAGTGCGGAAGAATTTATTAGCGACGCTGCTAACCTCGCCTACAGTCTGCAATGGTGAAACTGAGAGATTTTTCAGAAAAGATGATGCAACATATGTTCTTGATATTGTTTTATTTATGTACTTTTAATATGAACTTGTGACCCCCATGTGTTCGGAAAACTGAAAGTGTACCTATTATACCCATTTCCAAAAAAATTGACACTGATTTATTTTAGTTGAGACTTGTCAATTATCTTTGTTTTCTTTTTCTAAAGATGTTTTTGAAGATGAGCAAATGGATGCATTTTATCGTACTGCTTGTGGGCATGTGTCGAAAATATAAAGTGGAACATGCATTCCTGATGCGAGACTTTATTTATTTCCTCCTTGTAGAAGTGAAATAGCGAGTTCTTTAAAATATTTGTGGTTTTATATTATCATTCCCCACGGATAAATTTTGGAGATTTAATGTAATTTTTTTTATTTTTCATCTTTCTTATTTTCTCCCTGGAAAAATCATTTTAGCTTTATCAGAATAATCAGTTAATTTAATCAAGTTGATCCACGTGTGTGTATTATTCCCATATGTGGCTTTAAACCATTTTGTAATTTTTCGTTCTGTATAGAATTTTTTGTAATTTACGTGATTTAGTAAAAGGGCACTGTCTGGACCTTCATTACATTGTATGTCTCGTTTGACAATTTTAGCATATTTTTCGTTCAAACTGCTACAGTTAGTTCGACTACCTACAGTTCTCTCAACTTATTAAAATTTATGTAGTTAATTTTGTAAGTTTCATGGCAGGGAAGGACAAGTTAGTTGTTTTATGGAGCGTCCATGACCACATCTCTTCACTGGCAGTAGATCGGGGAGCTATGAGGTCTACAGACAACCGCACTGTTCGAGCTCGAGGTATTTTCCAAGGGCACAGGGAGACTGTTGAAGATGTTCAGTTTTGCCCTTCAAGGTAGCTGGCACAGTTTGAGATGAAAATTTAAACCATGCGCCAAAGTGTCGCTTTCAACGAATAGGAACATCAGTTGGAGAAGGATATGACATTGAATTTTTATCATCTGGCTAGTCATTTGTTTGAAGTTTCTATTGAAATGTCAAATGAATAAATAATGAAGAAGCACACTTTTGTTGCTGAAGTCTTCCTGTTATACTTGGAATGGCTTTAGAATAAAATGTGAGGATATGTCCATATATACTTATACTTCTTTCAACTTGTGATATAGTGCTCAGGAGTTCTGTAGCGTCGGTGATGATTGTTGCCTTATCCTATGGGATGCGAGGACTGGCTCTGCTCCTGTTATTAAGGTTATCTTGCTTCTTTTTCTTTTCACCAATTTAAGAGCATCAACTTACATTTGAGAAATGTTTTGAGTTTCAAATTTTTTTTATCCTTTTAAGGAAGATCTAGCAGTTTCATTTTTTAACTTTCTCAGTTAATTCTTCACACAGGTCACATAATTGATAAACTTGTATTGATGTGTTACTGAAATCCTTCTTCCCTAGGAAGACCTAGCTTTCCTTATCTTTATAACAACATGTTCGTCATATGTTAGTTAGAGTGCGGATGATTCTATCTCTTCACCTTTCAATTTTGCTGGGCTCATATTGTTGCGATGGTTTAGTTTGTCTATCGTTTCATTTATCATAATGATTTTCCCCTGCAGGATATATTGTAGTTACTATGCCGACATCTGTGCAGTTGCATTTACTAATGTACATGCTATAGTACTGCTTATTGTGCAAATGTCATCTGATTGGCCTCCGTGGTTTTTCTTATTTGCACACAGGTTGAAAAAGCTCACGAGGCTGATCTTCACTGTGTAGATTGGAATGTGAACGATGCCAATCTGATTCTGACTGGGTACCTTTTTATTTTTGGTCAAGTTGACAATTATAAATTCTAGCTGTTTAAATATGTTGATTATAATGCAGTTGGACAACTGTGCTGAATATGGCATTGTATTCAGTGACTCATAATTTGCTGTTACTCTGATTGTACTTTTGACTTATTATTGTATTTGGAGTCTTGTTATGGATTGAATAATGCCTGCAACCTTCAGATCTGCTGATAAAAGCATTCACATGTATGACCGTCGGAAACTTATTTCTGGAGGAGTCAGAACCCCTGTCCAGATATTTGAAGGGCATAGTGATGCTGTCATGTGTGTCCAGGTGCCAGACGTGTACACGAGTGTTTAAATGGAGAGTGGTGTTAATATGTGTGTTATCAACTGAACAGTGTTATATTTCTGTTTCAGTGGTCTCCGAATAAGTCATCTGTATTCGCCAGTGGTGCAGATGATGGTTTATTAAATATCTGGGATTACGAGAAGGTGAGGTGTTGGGGGTTATTCCCTGATGGAACAAAATGTAAATACTATGTTTAAACAAAATTATGTTAAAACACACGCTAAAAGAATGACTTGGAGCATTTTTTATCCGTGATTTATTCATGACAAGCAGGTGGGCAATGCTGGAACAAAACCTTCAAATTGTCCCCCGGGCCTTTTCTTTCAACACGCTGGACACAGGTCTTAAGTTTATCATTGGTTGCATTTCATCCGTGACAATAAATTTGTAGATTTGTCCATTGTTAAGTTTTTACCTGTTGATTGTTTTGTCACTCTTGAAGTTGGAAAAATGACTTTACTGAACAATTCACAGGGGAAGGGTTGTCGAATTCCACTGGAACGCATCAGATCCGTGGACAATGATTAGTCTGTCTGCTGAAAAAACTGGGCGCGGTGGTACAGTACAGGTAACAAGGAATTTTCTTTCTTGTGCTTGATCGCTGTTCAGTAAGGCTTTACCTATTATGCAGTCCATTGTATGTATGTGAGTGAGATGATACAACTGCTTGTTGGTAGTCAAGCCGTGTAACCAGAGAAGTAATGTCGTCATTTTGGCGCAGATATGGCGGGTGATTGACTTGCTTTACCGTCCAGAAGAGGATGTCCTAGCTGAGCTGAATAAGCTGAAATCTCACGTGCGGATATGCTCTTCTTGAGAAACTAAACTTCTTGTGTTGTTAAACTAGAAGTTTTTGCTGTCTCAAATATTTTTCCTAGCAAGTGCATCTCAATTTTATTGTTACTTTTGACTATCATGGTCGTATCTTTGCTTCTATCACCTCGTCTGAACCTTACTTTCCATTCCCCGCCCATGGTGGTAAATATAATGAAGTGTATATGATAGATAATATTAAAATTTGTAATTTTTTTTTTTTTTGGCACTTTTTGATTACATTAGAGCATCTCTAAAAGACTCTTTAAACATGAGATGCTCTCTATTTTAAAGTCTTAAAAGCGAGGATTAAGAAGGAACTTTTGAATACCTAGTCTACCCTGTACATAATTGACTATATACTTGGGAGAAAACGTCTTATTTCTTTGATAGATATTTACCAACTATATTTACCAACAAGAATTAGGAAAAAGAAATTTACAACTTGGTCCCTAACAATTACAAAGGTTACAAAGTGGTATGTTATATTCAACTCTCCCCCTCAAGTTGGTGCATGTATTTCA
>CAIGRH010230889.1:0-13735 GCA_903798295.1 Fraxinus nigra | reverse complement strand
TATTTATACCCATAGAGGAAGAGCATGGTTATTAATACAATGAATGAAGAGTTACAGCATTGAAGGTAAAACGCATGAAACTGATTGTGACTCCAACGGATGAAACTGATTATTTTCATTCAATATTTTCCAACGAAGATCCAGATTTCAAAACGGTGGGCCATCTTTTTTAACTCGACAATCAGCGAAGTTGCATGAAGATTGATGGTGTCACTGTAAAAATAAACCCTAGCATCTTGTATATTTTATATCCTGATTTTAGTTATGACAATGGCATCTCTTTCAGGGTGTTCTGTTCGTCGCTAAGAATAGAACTAGCTTCAAGCCACTGATATTGCTCCTCCGGTATTCTGTCCAGTTGTATGTTGTAGCGATTGTAACATTTATTGCAGTAATAATGTCAAGACTTTTTAACTGTAAAATTTCATCAGAACATGTTTCCAAGCTAACATGTTATTTTTTGAACCATTTTTCAAAGTTCTTTGTACATAAATCCGATGTGGTTTATCTAAAGTTTGCTGGTTCCAGGTCCTGTACATTAACTTCCATATTCGGTTCAATTCTTGGTCTCCTGATAATGGGATTCCCTATGTTACTATCTTCTGCATGTAACTCTAAGCATAGCAGAGTTGCTATAAAAACTTGCTTTAATAAAGGGATTGCAAGGGGAGTAAGCACTGAAAAATTCAATATGTGCAGGTTATATTCAGTCGTGAGATTATGTCTCCAAGCCAAAATGGAAACAAGAGAAATGTTGCTCCAGGAATTTTCTAATATTTGATTCATAAAGATGAGCGGATCATAGATAATAACTCTTTGAGCATGGTAATCACAAAATAGAGAAGAAAAATGGGGCACATAGACTATTGCCCATGAATTTCAACAAAAAGAATGTATTATTGCAGCAAATGGAGGAATGAACTTCTCACCAATTAATGTTTCCTTGGGTAGGACCTCATTAAAAGAGAACAAGATCGTATCTGATCAATGAAATGATATGCTAGATGATTACATCATTCCTAAAAGATGTACTTCAAAAATCATCAAAATACAGTGCCTGAAGACTGAGGACAATACAAGGGTATTCTGCCAAATCTTCACAATGTTTGCATCAATTCATATACCCCAAGTTGAGATAGAAGGCATATGATCAATATGGAAAGAAGAAACAAAGCCTTAATGAACCTTCAAGTGTACAGAAATTATAGAAACAAACATGGATGAACCTGCATTATCTATGAAAAGTTCTGAATTTGTTTTTCTTGAAAAGATCTTCAAGAAAAAATCTGATATGAGCATGCTGAGTGACGTTCAGAGATCAATTGTAAGGTTCAGATATTTGGTAGATAGCAGGCATATTATTCCAGGTAAGACCCCATTCAGAACCCAAAGCAGAAGTTCCAGGGTTCGAATCTTTTACTTCAGTGCCTAAATCATCTCCAAGGAGGGCCGTTATATCATCCGTCACATTGCCATGTCCCTTTGAACAGAAAGAACTCTGCTCAATCCAACATGAACTGAGTAAAGCATCAGGCCAGGAGAAATGCAATTGATTCAGATTTTCTCTCCTCTCTTCATCCAGGATCCAACTTTGTTCAATACCTGTGGCAAGAAAAAAAATAAGAGAGCAATTCATGTCCTGCTAAGATAATTAATGCAATAACTTAATTTGGTTCTTATAACGAAATATATGTGGCAGTTTATATAGTTCTCCCACTAAAAAATAGCAGGATCATCAGGGAGGAGCATAGGAAACTATATGCTGTCATTACATGTGAAAATAGACAAAAGTAAGAGAATAATGATGCATATGAATCCCAGGAACCTTCAAAACTGTCAAAAGGCACATCCTTGTTCAAAATTGCAAACTTCAAGTGTCGCCGTTGTAATTCATCACAAAATAAAATAAAATAAGCATAAGAATATTTCAGAATCACCAAATTGATAGGATCCAGCTGACTGGACCATAACTGGCAGATTCATCCTCTAATCAAACAGAATCCAGGGTAACATTCGATAACCTACACTCAGTTCATTACTAGTTCATGTATAAAAAAGTTCAATATCCAAATTGGATAGACATTCTGTATGCAAACAGGATGTTAAAAGAAGATTAGACGAGAAAAATGTATTCCTCAAAGATAGAATTTTATACCATATTTCCTTTCCCAGACCCTTTGATTTCCTCCGGTTGCCCATCTGCAGCAACCAAGCCTCGTTGACCATCATTCCAAGTCACTACTACACTAATTCCCAAATACACTCGTCATCCCCAAAAACCTTTGATCATGTCGCACAGCCCACAGCTCCTCCCTTATTCCCTCTTCTCCTTAAAAAATAAAAATAAAAAACAAAATCCACCAGTTCACCATCAAGGGTGAAAGAAATTTCACGAGTAATCTAGAAAGGTCATCTAAGAGGCTACGGGTAGCAACACTGCACAGGAAACACAATGCCATAACATTACACATAACTGCAAATTGGCCCAGCATTTTTCGTACTATCAATTTTATTTTTACACATGCTGAACTGTGGTATCAGAACTTTGGAAGGAGACCAGGCAAGTTGGGACTGTAAATAATAAAAAGTTCAACATAGGGATGGCAAATCCAATGTTCAATTTCCCTCCCAGAATGTAAATTATCTTTCA
This sequence comes from Fraxinus nigra, assembly GCA_903798295.1. Classification (NCBI taxonomy): domain Eukaryota; kingdom Viridiplantae; phylum Streptophyta; class Magnoliopsida; order Lamiales; family Oleaceae; genus Fraxinus; species Fraxinus nigra. Next base: position 11,085 of record CAIGRH010230889.1, on the reverse strand, counting down.
CAACTATATATTTTCTCTTTTTCTTAATGTTGATTAGAAAGTGAACCAAGGAAAGAACCCCTGCCCATGGAAATTTATTTGGAAACATGAACATGTAGTTGCATTATGTAGAGTTTATTGACCAAAATGTCTAAACAAGGAAAGGGGAGAGCATAGTGACTACACAACTTTCAGTTTCAAAATTTATCAAGAGAGTAGCATTGGCCTGGTAACTAGTGCAGAAACTGAATTTTGCTGAATAGAGCACAATTCAAACAATAAACAAGTCTTTTATGTATATAATTAGGTGGGCCATGCGGAGACAGCTTACTCTCCCTTTCACTATACAACGAATAAGATCAAACATGCATTCTCCTTTCTGTCAAGTGCAGATATACTTCTAAGTTCTAACCTCTCTGGAGCTCAAAATCAGTCAACGCTTGTGTGTAAAATTAAAAGATAAGATTCCAGACACTAGAGCTCATTCAGAAACTACAAGGATGAATTTATAGTTAATATTAGGATAGTCAATACTTCAATCACTTGTAACGGCCACAATAATTGTAGTTTTCAGGAACAGTTTATGGTTTTGTATTTTGTAACAATTGCACCATCACAAATGCTGATAGAAATGAAAACTAATTCTTACAGGGTATATTTTCTTCCAGTGAACTTCCAGTGGCACTCGTAGGAGTGCACTCGCTTAAAATTGAACCCGTTGAATTACCCAATGGGGACTTAGGGTCATGATAGCCTCCGAACACTGTGGAGGATGTTTTCAAAGCAGAACTGTCAGTTACATTATTACAAGAAATCTTAGATGAACTTGTACTCTTTTCAGAAGACTGATTCCTTGAATTGCCCATTGAATTAGCCTCATAAACTAAAGCTTCCAACAGTCCACTGCTCCGAGGCGAAGGACAATCTGGTGGCAGGGGCACAGATTGGGGAGACTGGATGAAAGAATCCACTAATTCAAGTACAGGGGCCAGAGGAGGTGATCTCCACTGACCTAAACTAGTTTCTTGATGTTGGAGTGAAGGGAGTTCTAACTTCATAGCACCTGCTGAGGGCTTAGAAGCCGAGAAGTTGCCATTTAATATAGAATGGCTGTGATTTACACCAAAAGATAATAGCTTCTTGGTGACTGGATCAGGGTCATATGGAAAACATGGAACTACTAGTTGAGACGTTTTATTTTGATAACCATCATTTTGATCCCTATCAAATGGGGAAGTATCATCTAAAGTACTGTTGCTATACCATGATATAAACTCATCTGGTTCTCGAGTTCGTTTCTGGCGTCTTGTCATATGAGGAATAAAGCTATAAAACTGAGAATCGAAACCTTTCATCAACGAGCTTCTAGCAGAACCATCTGGAAATTCTGGCACATATGGTAAGACTCCCTGATTGGTGTTTAAACTATCAAACATCACATCAGGTGTCTGACAACCATTACTTTGCAAGAGATCATGACATCCTGTATCTCCATCAGGTATTCCAGGTGCATTTAGATTTTGTTGATTCTCCTGAATTGCTTGCAAGCATAATTCAGAAGGATATAACGGTAAGCCAACACGTTGACGTCTTTTGATTCGAGTATTCCAGTAGTTCTTTATCTCATTGTCTGTACGTCCAGGCAACTGGAGAGAACAAGATGACAGTGTTACAAAATTCAGATTGAACAATTTATGCTTACAACTTAGCAACAGTCTGAAGTTGCATCATAAATCTCAAGATACAATAAACAGTATTTATATGATTAAATTCCACAATCAGGTTTAACGAATATGGAAGTAGCAATTTGTGGTTTTCTGAAAGTTTTTTGTGCCAGTGATTTATTGGAGTCATTTCTTTCCTGTCAGGAGACAATAAAAAATCCAGTGGACAATAATGCCTGCGCAAGGAATTGACATTGAATTTCATGATGTAATATACCTCAGTGTTACCAATTTTTTTCTTTTCAGATGCTCTCTGAGGATATTATTGTCAGTCAGATACCAAACCGTTTTATAAGGCATACTTTTCTATCATTCATATTGGCAATCTAGCATCTCTAGTTTGCGAATAAGATTGGCTTCTTCACTCCATTGCTTTCAAATCTTCATTTGCCATTTCTCAAACGATTCTTTCCTTACATTGATAAGTGTTTTTTTTTTCCTTCTCTCTTTGTCTTCAGGTGTGTAGGGAAGAGAGGAGCAAGGGTAATAGTTGAGGTGCCCAAGAGAGATGGACGATATTCTTTACAGAAATTCACAAACAAGATCTACAATAAATTAAATCTTCGAGAGATTTAAGTTGGTTTTTAGCCACAAGTTACTGAATTGTTGCACTTTGCCCAGATCCATAAATGATAGAATATTGAAATATAATATATGCAACTAAACATCTTTTTCTAGAACTCATTCGGTAACATTTCCACAGCATCAACTCTAAATCAATTCCACTCATATACTACAGTAACTTATATTGCAGTTGTGTTTCTATATATAAATAAACTAAATTCTTTAGATCATCATCAGGATATTATATAAATTGTAATCTAACATATTACAAGTAAGAGGAACTCACATGCGCAGCCATTCGAGCCCATTTGTTACCCATCTTAGCATGGAGCTCAATGATTAATCTCTCTTCCTCTGGAGTAAATGCACCTTTCTTCAAATTTGGCCTCAGATGGTTAGCCCATCGCAGACGGCAGCTTTTACCACACCGGAAAAGCCCTGAGTGTTTCTGGACTGCATTCCAGTTACCTTCTCCGTGCTTCTTCACATAGTCCACCAAAATTGCATCTTCAGCGGAGGTCCATGGCCCTTTCTTCAGAACAACTCCTCCTCCATTTGAGCTCCCTCCATAATTGCCACCTTCATCAAACAAAGCTGAATCACCAGACAGTTCTTTGCAGTCATTACTGATGCTGCTGCAGCTCATCTTTATGACCAAGATCAAATTGACTTCTCAAACTCCAACAACCCAATAGCTCAAAGGATTAAAGGAATTGGGAGTATCTTTAACAAACTGCAGACGCTGAAAAATCAACATAAATTACTGATCCACTTGAAAAAATGAAATCAAACTCAATATTTAAACACCGTGAAACTATAATGGTCAACATGTCAATAGCAATTTCTTGTGCATATGATATACTTGGAGTCTCAGAGATATAACAATAATAAACAAAACAATTAGGATACAGAAAATTCTCTGAAAAAGACATGAAGGAGCACGAAAAACAAATAAAAAGGCAAGCAAGATTTTGAATAAATGCTATCACCATCATCATGATCACCCACATACCCCTATCACTAAAAAAAATAAATATAAAAATAAAAATAAAAATGAAAGAAACGCCCTTATGAATGTAAGTATAACATTCTTACAACAATAACCTATTAAAATCCGTACTTAGATTACCCTTGCCTACGATTAGCACAACAATTAAATCGATTTACCAAATCTAGAAGGTTCCCAAAGAGCTACAATACTATTGTTTTCATTAATTAAAGTCACGATACGAATAGCAATTAACAAATAAACGCTTAAGGGAAATTAATGAAGAAATAGCAATTATTATCCTTAATTATCTGTCGACTGAGTCATAAAGCCTTCCATTTATATATACAAGCAAAAAATCCTATCACCTTCAATTAAATGCTTTCCTTAATTTTCCATAGACGAAATCAAAATGAATATAGTGGAATTACCTGGATTAGGCAGAATTCAATAACCAGAAAAGGAGCTAAAAATCAAGATGTGCAAGAAATATAGAAATAGGATGAGGAATTGAAATTGGAATTCGATAGCCAATTAACCGAGGGGGATGATTACAGTCTACATACACACATATAGATACATATATGCGCAGTAACATAGACGTATACACAATTCTATATATATCGTAGTGCGTGCATTTGTGTGAAAGCGGGGGAATGGACCATATTTGCAATTCGGAGCTCACGCAAGTGTGACTTGAGGACCCCAGGATGACGGTCACGGCATTAACGCCTTTTATTTCTGTTATTGTTACTCTCCCTTTCTTTCTCTCTCTCTCTCTCTCTCAAAACTTTTTTCCACCAGAGTTCTTTTAAAAGTGGCTTAACCAAATTCCATAATTTTCACTTTGGATTTTTAACAATTACTTATTTTCACAAAGGACCTTTTATAAATGTTAAAAGACAAAGATATCATTAAATAAACAATACAATTACAAAATGTTATTTTGTTTAGTAAACAATATTACCATTTCGGTTAATAAGTAAAAATTAAACACTTTCCACTTAAAATTTCAAAATCAACACAAATAAAAACTCTCTCATTTTTCATCTACATCAAACTCAAAATTTCTTAAATTTATCAAAAGCTTAACAAGAAAATATTATTTTATATTTATCGCTTTGAATCGACAAATATATTTACGTATGTTTAATTTCATTTTCGTTAAATCCATATACGTTTTAATCATTAAATTTTTTTCGACATGGATAGTTAATGTTTATAAAAATTTTTTAATTTCATTTTCGTTAAATTAGTATACATTTTCAATTGATAAATCTTATTTAGATATATATTAACATGTAGATAAATTTTTTAACAAGTCTATAATTTCTTTTAAGCATAAACGGGAAAAAATGCATCTGCATATATATTCTTTCAGACAAGATTCATAGCAATAATTCCAGCCAACCATAACAGTCGGGCATAACAGTCGCTACAGTAAAAAATAGTCCATTGTTAACGGTTGGTTCGACTTTTTTTTGAATAAAATTCTGTTGTCCAGTGATTAGGCCAATTTTTCGACTATTTTTATCTTGTAATTAAAAATTATGTTTCGTCGTGCAAACATGGTTGTAATCTCAATTTGTTACTTTGTTGATTTCGAATTGGTTGAAAAAAATCGATGAGTATGAAAATGGACGAGTAATATACGTGGTGGTATTTCAATTTCCATAACATTGAGTACATTGTATGCGAAAATGTACCATGATTTACAAAACAAGTTGAAAGTTGATCCCTCTCTGTACGATATGGAACTGAGATTTCAATTCAATGAGCATTCATCCATTCCAATTCCACCTAGGAAGGTTGCTTTTGATACTGAAGTGAATTATTTATTTGAACTAAACAAAATACACATAACTCTTCTTTTCATCACTTTAGTGAGAAAGAATATTGTTGAAGTTAAACACGAAGATTCAAATGGATGGGATCACAATGCCAATGATTTTGGGGACACGACGAAGATAGCTCGTAAGGAAGAATTGGTTATTCTGACACAGATGTTCCTCATCGTGATATCGCTATTACACACAGAATTTCGTCAGTAGTTTATGACAACGACAGAGAATGAAAATTAATTTACAGATGAGGATTTGATTGTTTTATTACGTTGGAGACATGAGTGGGATGAAAGCTCAAGGGTTGGATCGAGTAGACTGTCGCTTAATTCTTTGCTTGTGGTTTCCAATTATGAAGATTTGCATGTCGAGCAACTATTTGAAATAAAGAAAGATTTGCGAGAAGCTGTGCACCAGATTACGTTGAAATACAACTTTGAGTTCAAAATGAAGAAATCAAACAAGTCGTTGTTGACAGTTGGCGTTTGAGCGACGAAAATGGACACGAGTGAGTTATTTATAGTTCGTAATTATACATAGGAATATACTGGCGAAGTGGAAATTCGTCGAAATGATCACAGGCAAGCCCAAGCATATTTTATTGATTGACAGATAATGCACAAATATCAGTCAAGAAGAGTTATGATAAATTGGTCAAATATTGCCATAACATGGAGAACTAACCATGACTCGACATTTTTTATTGAGATGGAAGGCTAGACCTACTTTAAGTTTTTTTTTTCATGGCTCTTGGACAATGCATTCAAGAATTTCGAAATGTGATGCAACCCCTAATTCTAGTCAATTGTACAACTTTGAAAGCTATATATGAAGACAAGTTAATTATTACTACATGTCAAGATGTCAATGTCCAAATTTACCCTCTTGCATTTGGCATAGTCGATAGTGAGAATAATATGTCGATGTGTTGGTTTTTCACAAAATCGAGGGAATTGGGAAAGTCGAGGACTTTCACTTTGTAATTAATCGAAGATCGTCTATAATAAATATTATCGCTAAAGTTTTTTCCGAGGCACATCGTAGGTATTGTATATACCATATACAAGGTAACCTGAAGAATGGTATTGAGGCAACGACATCGTTCATTGTTCAGAAGAAAGTAGAAGCTTACAGTGTTGAAGAGTTAATAAGTTCATGGTTGAAATAGAAAGTAAATCATTCCCGACATGAGAGTATCTACCAAAAATAAGGATTGAACATTAAGTCTGATCACATTTTTCAGAATGTCGATATAATATGATGACATCAAATAATGTAGAGTCTCTCAATACAATATTCAAGAAGGATCGAGAATTACTAATAATCGCAATGATTATGAATATTCTTAACAAGTCGCAGTAGTGGTTTTACGACCAACATGCGAGATCACAGAGTTGCACGAACGTGCTAGCCTCTGTTTAGGAGAATAAACTCTTTAAAGCTACAGAGGTTGCGAGAAAGTTGAATATAGAACCACTAGATGAGTTGCGCTTCTCCGTGGAATGTGCATGTAATATGACATATATGGTAGACTTGACTGATAACACATGCACTTGCAGTCGATTTCAGTTAAAGAGTTTTTCATGTGAACATGTAGTCACGGTGGCTTTGTATAGAGGTTTTGCAGTGAGAACCTTATACTCTCCTTATTACACAGCTAGTTATTGAAGAATAGTATATGTTGAGATTATATTTCCTCTATCAAATGAAACAGGGTGGGAAGTTCCCGACCATATTCTCTCACTTAATAGTTTATTACCATCGAAGTTGAACTGCGTGGTCCTAGACGTTCACGTACGTCTAAAATATTATCTACCAAAGAGTTTCTTCGACCGCATAGGTGCGAAGGTGCAAAGAAACATGGCATACTCCCCACTTTTGTATAAGTCAGATTCTCCTTAGTGACAATTAGACGAATATATAATGGTATTGCCGTCAAATGAACGAATTTACATTTTTTACAATATTTACAATTATTTCACAATTAAATATACAATATTTACACATCACAATTGAATTCATACAAATCGTCGCTAACTTATACCTCTAATTTTGTATTCGTGATTGATTGATTATATCAACCTTATGTACTATACTCAAAATTCAATATACTTTATTTCGAACATACGACAATCGCCCCTGCAATTAAATAATAATATGTTAGTTCGATACCGTGTAGCTAAAAACTAAATTTTCAAATTAAGAAAATTATAAATACTTACAATTTCAACTGTCTTGCAGTGTTCATGTCCCTCACGATGGCTATTTTACACTGAATAATCACCTCTGCTCGTCTAACTGCCAAAGGAACTATCATAACCACTAGCTCTAGGTTAAGCTCAAGCTGACCCTATATCAGATAGGTATAATCATATAGTGAAATCAGCAAAAACGATCTCCACAGCAAAATAGTAATGATTCACGATCACTGGAATGTACGTATGCGTACAACTCTCCCAGACTTTTCCCTGACACTCACCCACATCCCTATTACCCACTCGAGCATATATTCAAGCATCGTGTACTCGTTAACCATAAGTTGGAGCGACGGATACTCAATGATAATGACACGTAAGAACTCGACGCTCAATATTACTCGGTCAAGAATGTCAAATGATCTCGAATATCTTTTAGCCTGATCGTGCAATTGGTCCATAACCAAATCGATGTACTACAATAAGAAACGCCAATAAAATAGGGAGTTATTTCATTTAATAAACAAAAATTTATGTATACATAATAAATAAAAATTATGATATTACACTTACATCGTCGACGAGCCAACCTCTCAAAGCCGTAATGCCATGAGCAAACTGAATCTGAAAATAAAATTGAATCTGCTGATCCCACTCTTATTGATTATCAATTAACTAGGGACAGAGAGATGAGATATATAAGACCCTCCACCAGATTCAATAGTTATGAATTTGTTACCTTATTTTCTGTTCTTAACTGCTTGAATTCTGAGCATGATACTTTTGATGATGCTATTAAATGTTCTAACTCAAAATTCTGGAAAGAGGTTATGAATGATGAAATGGACTCTCTTATTAAAAATGGGACTTGAGTTTTGGTTGATAGACCTAAAAATCAAAATGAAAACATTTATAAGTGTTTAGAATCATCCTTTGAGTTATCGTGTGGCTAGCTCTGAAAAAATGTTACGAGAAGAATAGATCAGTTAATGTAGCGTACTTTACTAAAATCATAAAATACATACCTAGACATAATTCTTTTCCACTCTATCTCGAACGCTTTTCGCTAGCATGGTCACCTCTCGAAAAAAAGATTGGGGTACGTCACATCGACGAACGTCCTCCTCTTCGCCTCAATCGTGAAGGGAGAAATAACGTATTGTGACGACAATTTCGACATCTTGCTGACCACCTGCTCCGGCACGTTAACAGCACGCTTCTTACCTTCTATCACGACGGGCGTCATCTCCTCATCTACCACCCCTTCCGTCACGGGCACATCCTTCGCTCTAGGGACCACCACCCCCTTCACCTCGAGGCTCACCATTTCCTCCGTCATCAAGACCATCCCCTAGCCCTGAGGATCGCCATCCCTTCCGCCCAGGGTCTTGCCACCTCCTCCATCATCGATTCATCGGAGCCACCCCCTCCGTTCTCTCCTCCTGACCACCTCTCCCGTCCCCATCGGGGCCATCCCCTTCCACTCCACAGATATCAATAATGATTCTAATGAACCTCAATCTGTGCACGACAGTGGGTGGCCCTCATCTCGTCACCCCATCGTCTACCTGCTATATCGTCTCAGAGTGCTGCGACATCATCCTAAAATCTACTAAATGGCTTCTTAGCACTCCAATATCATGGGATAAATCTGCAATCTTGCCTCTTAACTCTCATCACAACATTATAGACAAAATTTGTGAAGGATAGAAAACTTGCAGAAACGAAGCCTTGTTTTAACATTGTGGAGAGGAGTGGTTGTTGTTGATTTGTTGAAGACAATTTTTGGCCAATGTCGATGCAAGCACCGTGACAGATTGTTTGTTACTTGAAGAAGATTTTTGGTCACTGTTAGTGCTTGTAATGGCGGTAGTGATGGGTGTGAGGATATAAGTGGGAGTAGGGGTTTGGTACATTCCCAGTTTGGTATTGATTAAAATCAAATTTTTAGTAGATTTTGATAAAAGTTAATTAAAAATGTGGTTTAAAAGTTACGAGTCCAATGAAATATATGATTAAAATTAATTGTTAACTTTGACTTGATATTTTACTTGGATTTTAATCCAAACCAAACAGAGATGGTCATATTTGTAAAAGTTAATGAAATGGGTAATTATTCACACTACATTTTTTATTTATTACATCACATTTTAATTTCATTTAAGTTTCTCAATGTTTGTTTACTATAATCCTTATATCTTAAACCTTTTTTTTTTCTTTTTACGCGTTCTTATCGTCAAAATCTTGTTAATTAGCATATCTCTTATTTTATATTGGTTTCTACCAAACAAGTCCGTTCAGAAACATAATATAACTTATTTTTCAATCATATTTAAAAAGAAATGATATATACAAAAGTGTGATAAAAAAATTTCCTCATTTCAAAACAATATATATATATATATATTAAGTGAAATCATCATCAAAGACAAGCTTTGTTTATTAATAGACTGTTGAAGATAAGAATTCGATGAAAAAGAAGTATGGACAAAGGTTTTATAATGAGCAAAGGTTCAGGATCTTAAGTGAAATTAAAATGTGATGCTATTAATAAAAATTGTGGTGTGAATATAATTACGCTAATGAAATTTCTATGAAATGTGTTTTTGTCTATTTACATTAGAAATTACCATATTTACATAGGTTTTAAAAAGTGGCCATTTTTGAAAATGCACTTTAAATTATGGCTATATAACTGAATTCCCAATAATTTAATTTGAACAATGCTTATAAGTACATGAGATAATCATTTTTTGGGTAAATTAAAGTTGGGCTCCCCAACCTTTCAAGTGGTATGTTTATAGGTCTCTAACCTTCAATTTCAAACGCGAAGTTTTCGATTCAATACCTATTTAAATCTGTGAAATTTAGACTGTACCTTAATTCACCACAATTTGTTATAGGCGCACCGTGTTTTAATTGCATTAAAAGTCCATAAATTTTACTTATTTTCATATTTATGTCGACTTTTTTTCGCTGCATTCTTATCTTCAACATTTCATTAATTAGAACATATTGTCTCTGATAACGAGTTACGCTAAAAAATTATATTAAAAGGGCATAAAAAGATTTGTCTCTTGTATTTTTAAATAAGTAGAAAAAATAATAAATACAAAAGTGCGACTAAATTTTTGTCTTATTTCAAAATACGCTAACATAATTTTTGGACAAAAATTATCATCAGAGATAAAATGTATTAGTTAATGGAATATTGACGACAAAAATGAGATGACAAGGTGAAAAAAATATAAGTATGATAATAAGTAAATGTTAAGGACCTTTAATAAATTAAATTATAGTACATTTACGTAAAGTTATGGCGTGAATATAATTACTAATTACCACTACATATATGTTATTCGAGTGGATGGAAGTTCGAAAGAACCTATATCATGATAATTTAAATTTGAGTACTAGTTTTTGCAAAATCTAAAAGCAAAAATGGCATGTTTATAACATTTAATTTGTTTTGTTTAAATTCAATGAGTTGAATTTATTGATTATTTAGGATCCAAGAAGAATTGGTTTTAGAGATCTTCTAATTGTCAAAGAATAAGAAGTTGGTTTAGGCGTTAAGTAAATTTTTAAAAGTTTTATTACAGAAGAATATGTACCACTTTGCAGCAGATTTTGAGAAGCAAATCACTTGTTATAATACCAATCTGAACTCTTGTTGATTAAAGTACTTTATTTTAAAGTCTTTTTGTCATTGCTTATTTCTTTTAGGCTGTGATAGGTCACATTTTCTATGGAAAATGGGAAATATTTTCCACTTTCCAAGATTTTGGCTGTTT
>CAIGRH010230883.1:0-13387 GCA_903798295.1 Fraxinus nigra | reverse complement strand
AACAAAGAAACAATGTCAAGTTTCTTGTCGTGAATATTATTCCTACAGGTTACTAATTAGGCATTCTGGTAAGTATGTTTTACTTCATGCTAGTAGACTTTTTCAGCAATACGTTGTAGACATGTACGTTAAAATTGAAACTACTAGATTAAATTATTTCCACAACAATCAAAACCAGATTCGAGCATAACTTTATGGAGATATTATAGACAGTGTTCAAGATGGAGAAAGAAGAGAGATCAAATTTGGAAAGAAAATAGTTCTTCCACAAAGCTTTGCATGTGGTCCTAGTGATATGGTACGAAGATATTTGGATTCGATGGCTATTGTTCAACGTTATGGAAAATCAAATATATTTTCAATTATAACATGTAATCCAAATTGGCCATAAATCATACAAGAATTGAAACGCAACGATGAAGTTCAAAATCGACCGGATGTAGTCGTGCGTATATTCAAAGCAAAATTAGAAGATTTATAAAATGATTTATACAAAGAAAAAAAAAATCGATCGTATTGTTGCTCATATATACATTATTGAATTTCAAAAAAAAAATGACTCCCCCATGCACATTTACTATTAATTTTTAATTCTGTTCATAAAATTTCTTGTGTTGATCAAGTTGATAAGATAGTTTCATAAGAAATTCTTGATAAAAATATATATCCACATTTTCATGCAGTTATTATAAAACATAATATACACGGTCATTGTGAAAATTCAATTCCCATATTAACGTCGAAGTATGTTCTTCTATTAAAGCAGTAAAATATTTGTACAAATATGTATATAAAGGACATGATCATATTAATTTTTTTCGTTGAGAAAAACAACTCAAATAAGGAAATATGTGAAATTTCTACTTACCAATCTGTTAGATGGATATCTCCACCTGAAGCTATGTGAAGAATTTTTTTCTTTTAATCTATCATAAATGTATCCTGCTATTTATACTTTACAATTACATATTGAAGGTCATCAATATGTAACGTATAATAATAAGATAATTTATCTAATATTATTGGAAATGAGTATATGAAAAGAACAATGTTAATTGAATTTTTTCGGATGAATGAAACAAATGAATTTGCTCGAACATTATTATATCTAGATTTTCCAACTCATTTTGTGTGGAATGCAAGTAAAAAGATTTGGACATCTAGAAAATAACATATTGTTATAGGACGAATCGTGGTAATTAGTCCATCTGAAGTAGAACGTTATTTTCTTTGTATTCTTCTTAATCATATTAGAGGTGCAACATCATTTGATCATTTACGAAGTTCAAATGGTTTAACTGCTGTTACATATCGAGAAGCGGCACACATACATGGTCTTCTAATTGGTGATAATCATTGTGAAGAATATTTATCTGAAGTTATTTCTTTAGAAATGTCTGGTTCGTTAAGATGCATATTTGCTACACTTCTAATGCTCTGTAATCCTAATAATCCAAATTTATTATGGAATAAATATAAATCTTACATGGTTGATGATTATGTGCAGACTTTAGAAGACATCAATTCTATATTGGAATCATTAGATAAAAATATAAACGATTATGGAATAGTTACATTCTTTGTACATATGAATAAAGTTCAAAAATTAGCAAGAATGATTGCAAAGGAAACAATGTACTCTGGGACTGAAGAAAGATTTCCTTATGTAGATCAGTAGATGTATTAAATAGAGAATAACGATCTGCATATGAAACGAATGGTGCTTTCTTTATTGATTGTCCAAGGGGGATAAGTAAATTTTTTTTATTTATATAAAGTACTTTTGACTGATATAAGAAATCAAAATTGCATTGCTTTAACAACTGCATCATTTGGAGTAGCTGCATCTTTGTTGCCTGGAGGACACACAGCTCACTCACGATTTAAAATTCCTTTAGAAATAATTGGTAAAATAAATTGTTCTGTTAGCAAGCAATCAACTTTAGGAACTTTGTTAAAAATTATCTAGATTAATAATTTTGGATGAAGCACATATGATAAATTGTTGTGCTATTGAGGCTGTAGATAGAATACTTAGAGATATTACTGATTCCAATTTACCTTTCGATGGGAATGTAATTGTTTTTGGTGAAGATTTCCGACAAGTTTTACCGGTGGTACCAAAAGAAAAAAAAAAGACATAATGAAAGCTAGCTTAATTTTTTCAGAGTTATGATCTTCATTTATACATTTACCATTAATTCAGAATATGAGAGCACAATTAGATCTTACATTCTGTAATTACTTAATTAGAATTGGAGATGGAACATAAGAAGAACACACTTGAAAATGTGTTATGCTTCCGAATAGTATAATTTTGTCATTTGAAGATGAAATTACATCTTTAAATTTTGATACATCATTTTTTTTTAATATAGAAGCTTATGCTGATAACTTACATGATATGTGTTGACTACATTAACAGAATTTTACTTGAACAAATTCCAAGTTACCATTTCGTATACTATAGTTTTGATGAAACACCAAATGGTATTCCACCCCGTATCAGAACAGAGTTTGCAAGAAGATTTTTTAAATACATTAACACCAAATGGTATTCCACCTCATGAATTAAACCTTAAGGTAAATTCTCGTGTAATATTATTACGCAATATTAACCCCTCAAAGGTTTAAGCAATGGAACACGCTTGACTTGTCGAAAACTTGAGCAAAAAACGTAAATATCGTGGAAAAATCGTTTTCTTGCCAACGATTCCTTTTATACCCCTTAAAAATTATAAAAACTCAATTTCATTTAAGAGAACTCAATTTCCCGTGAGGTTGTGTTTTGCAATGACAATAAATAAAGTACAAGGTCAAATACTTGATTTCGTTGGTTTATATCTTCCAAAGCTATTTTTTGCCATGGTTCGCTGTATGTAGTATTATCAAGAGCAAAAAAAGTACATCTTTAAAAGTTTTACAAAAATCATCAATGACATACAATTCACATGACACATGTACTAAAAATGTTGTGCATAAGCAAAATCTTTCTTTCATACATTTATAGACTTTATACATGTTTCTTTACGTGTATTTTTTTTTATCTTTCACAAATTATTATACTTTTTCCAAATGTAATAGTTTCATTCCTCTTGCTTTCATTCATGTAAACGTAAAGTTTTTATTTTTTTATTTCCTACATTTGCTATTGAAGGTTTCCTCGTTTTCTCTATTAATCAAATAAAAGTCTTTGGATTACTTGAATATTTACTACGTCACACTTTCAACTAAAGTGAACAACAATTTTTTCATCAATGCAAAAATTTTGGCAGTAGCAGATTACAGAGAATGGTTACGACTTAAAAACTTCTTGAATTTTCTTATCTTTATAAATTTTACTAATTATGTTCCACACTTAATTGTTTGACTTCTTCATTTATTGCAGGATTAACACAATCGAAGAAACACTTGATAAACTAATTGAAGATAAACCATATCTTGTATTCAAACCACCAACAATTTCACCTCCAGATAAGACCAAATTCACATTTGTTGCTGATTTGCAAGGAGTTCACCTGGGGGTAATTTCACACATGTTTAATTAAATACACACATTCACACATATTTTAAATATTCTATAATTACATAATTTGCATAAAGCATGACAACTTCTCTTCTTACTACATTTCTAACTGCACAAATACATTTATGTCCATAAAAAATTCTATTGGGTTAAAGCCTAAAGAAAAATTACTACACTTCATCAAAAATTCTGGTACTTAGCTTGCAGTAATTGCAATAAAACATCCAATGGAGACTTGGATGAAATTCATAAATGTCTTTTCTGCAAGTTTGAACATGCTAAAGTAATACCACAGTATCAACACCCTCTAAACATCTACTTAACAGTTTATTGAAATTACTACTTTCTTCAAAACGTAGTACATAATTTTATTAACTTATTTGTGTAGAGCAAATGTTTTTGTACACCTGCAAGACAAATCAGGAGGATTAGACGCAAACATTATTGGAATCTAATGATACTGAGATAATGAATCATATTGAACAAGTGACATTCAAATACCACTCACCTCTACCCACTCGACTTTGCACCCACCACTTCTCTTACTCATTTTTCTAATTCTTCTCCAGACGAAAAACTAAAATTGTCTTTATCAACAATTCAATATACACCTTCTTCTTCAAAAACAAAGACAACGAAGTTCTTGAAAAGGTTTGATATATCTTTAACCTGTCTATACAATTTCATTCACAGATTTAGATAAATTAGTTTTTTTTTCGGTTATAGTTACTCGGAAACTTCCTTTTATTATTTTTGGGAAATATAAGGATTCATGAATTATGAAGCTAAATTTTTTTTACATGTTGTTCCGAGTTGATGTTTAGAATTTTCTTTCAGTACTGCATTTCTTTATTCGGTTTTTCCCATTTCATGATTGTTATTATATTATAGTTTTTCTTACATTGCAACAACCTTATAAATTCTTGCAGATTATTTATTTGCTACATTATGCAATTTTGTAGTAAATAATTATATGATATTAGCTTTGTTGACCCCAAAAAATATTGTCAACAGATGTCAGGCCCACTCGTGCATACGTAAGCCAAATCCAACACATTGAGGCCGATCGACGGTGAGGATCGCTCCAAGGATTGAACGTGAGAGGGGCTCAACGACACGAGACGCTTCCATTCGGGTTCCAGCAAGGTTTCTGAGACAAGATTATATAATGATCAATCGATAAGAACAAGATTTGTAATTGTATTGTAGTAAAGATGCAANGATTCAATATTTTTGTTAACCTCAAAAAATGAACTCAACAGATGTCCGGCCACTCGTGCATATGTAAGCTAAATCCAACACATTGATGTCGATCGACAGTCAGAATCGCTTCAAGTTTTGAACGTAGGAGGAGCTCAACAACACAAAACGTTTCCATTCGGGTTCCAACAAGATTTATGGAACAATATTGTATAATGATCTATCGAAAAAAAATAAGATTTGTAACTGTATTGTAGTAAAGATCTAAGAATGAGAGAATAATATTACTCCAAGTAGTAAGAGTTTCATTAGCTTTCAATTGTTACATGGTGGGGGTATTTATAGTATTACAAATTAAATGATGACTTTTGGATCAAATTACACGTGGTCTCATCTCCTTGGCTGAGGCGTCAAGTCCTAGCCATCACCACATTGACCTTATAACAAAGCATTAAATTCTCTTACATTTGAGAAGACAAAAGACAAATATATTTTTCTCAAAGGTCACATCAATCATTTGTAACAAGATTTTCATCATTAGCAAATATGTGCATGTGGGCTGTCACCAGCTAACGAGCCTTGGGTCCATGGTGCCTCGGAAGTTGCAGGGCCTCGGCTACAACAATGGCCTCGAATAATGGGCCTTGGAATAGCACTGGGCCTCGGTTGACACGTCAGAGGACAACAAAATGCATCCCAATTCAATTGGGTCGGTCTCACCGCCCAGATATAGTGCCATGTGGCGCTCCTATTTATGAGTCATAACAAGCTTCATCATTATCAATTATCTATGCAAAAATTATATAAGTTCATAATTAGTTAGCCACAAGTCGTGTTGCAAAATATGTTATGAAATTTGAGAATTATTTAAGAAAAATTATGATTCAGATTTCTCGTTTAGAATTTAATCTTAGATGTGTAAGTGTATATACATTCATTTGGGTTCTTGATTATTTGGTGAAATAAATGTGAATTATTTGTTTATTTATAAGCTTCAAAAGCAAGTTAACCAACTTGCTATAGTAGTTTAGTGTTTGTTTGTTGAGTAAGAATCATGGTTTTCCATTGTAGTAAATTCTTGAAAGATATTAGTTTCTTACGGTAACTTAGCACAACAAAATTCATTATTGAATTGAAAAATTGTACTTTATCTTTCGAATCTTTTATGCAGATGTCTTTGGAATATATATTTTCTCCAAATCAACGGTATTCTGCTATCATAACTCAATATCCAAACTATCAATATCTTGAGAATTTTGTAGACTTCATCAATGCAGATCAATAAGAAAATTTGATGTGTAGCAACTTTCATCTATTTATTTAAAGTATTATTAATAGAGCTGAAGACGAACAACAATTTAGTAGTAAAATAGTTCATGAGTTTATACTGCGACTTGTCAACTGTGGCAAAAATAATGAAATTTGGGTAAAATTAGATGACCATTTGACCCGCTTCTGTATGCAAAAGTTGTCTCATAACAGAATTATCTTGTCACGAAGTATCTATGAACCTCGAATTCAATAATGATAGACTTCAAAATTAGTACTTCAGCGGTACCAAAAAAATTAAAATGGCAATGCTTTTTGAAGCATTCCACCTATGTGCAAATGCAGAAGATAAGTTTAAACTCGGCTTGGTAATATTTGTAGAATGTATTTTAAAACCTACTGGAATATATATCGACCACAGAACTTCAAGTATGGTTGAGAACATTCATGTCTTCCTTGCATAACTATGAGGTCGTAAAGCATATATTGTTCTGCTGAACTCATTACAAGTATCACATTTTGAAAGAGTACAAATAATGCAATAAAATGAGCAAACCAAATCTAAATATTCATTACATGGATATCCACCTGCATTCTAGGTACTTTTCTTCTATTATCTAATTTTTACTAATTTATATATAATTTAATTTATTGATATATATCTAATATATATTTCCAATTATGTCAGTACTGGATACATGATTCATTTCCACAAATTGGACAAAATTTTGGCCAGCGTAAACATAAAAGATTCCAAATGCCAAGAATGCACAGATGGACGCCAAATAAAATATTGACAAAAAATACAGTTAGACAATTCCTGACTACCCAAGAGGTATTTTAATTATTTTATTACATTACTTATTACACGATATTATATATTTAATCATTTTTTTTTCTTTCTAACAAAAATACACAATAAATTATTTAAATATTTTATTATAATTACAGATTCAAGTAATCGCAGTATTACAACCTACGGAACAAGAATTGTAAACAATATGATACACAACCCTCAAGACAACCAACACGACATACTCGACGGCATTGTGAACGGAGAATTGGACAATGTACCACAACAAATCCCACACACTGATACTATACCAACTACTCATGATACTTCAGTTCCAGCTGCCTCAAGTTCTACTCCTATTAGCTCCAACTATATGACTAGAGAAGAAATTGAGCAAATAGTGAATACATATAGGCAGCATATCGTATCAGATGCATATGATATAAACGGCGACTTGAAAACATCTATTATATCAGATGTATCTGGTTTCTGAGGCAACTTGAAAACAACCATTGTTGAACAATCAAATAGACAAGAACACTTGTATGATCAATTATTCAACACGAGAAAGAATTGTTCGAACAACATCAAAAGTGGCAACACGACCACTATGAAGACATGCAATCTAGAATGCATCCTAGAGATAATTCAACTTCCTAAACTCTTCTTGACAACCAAGACCAAGTCTTCCAACAACCACAACAATGGCAAGAAGAACACTACCATGACATACATTCTAGCATGCAGCATTATGTAGATAACAGTTTGAGTTCAGTATGATTTTATGTTGACGAACAACATGACAGTATGCTCAACAGATCATCTAATTGCGAATCAAATATGGAAGTCATTATAGGTTCCTTTCATCAAGATGCTTCTGTCCATATAAGTCTTGTGTACAACACACATCAACGTATCAACCAATTGAAGATGTTATGCAACAGACAAAAGAAAGAAAAAGCAAAGGAAAAAAGGTACAGTCTTCAATACCATCAACAAATTATCTTTCGCGGGACTATTATATGGACAAATACGTAACAATTAGAAATTCGATAACAAAAAATCCATCAATGTAACCAATCCAATTCTATTTCATTCTTTTACATATTATTTGTTTAATTTCATTTAGTTCGAATTAAATAATATTTTATTATGCAGCGTATATTGGGATGATGGATCTAACAATCTGTACAAAAGAGACTTAATAAAAGCTATAATAGACACAACCTAACGTATAACTACTGCGGTTAGTAAAATTCATTCATCATAATAAATTTAATTCCATATGTAATATATGTAATTTACATCTATTCATTATATTAGAGTCTTGATTTGGAGTTAAAATTGTTGCGACGACTCATCAACGATAATTCTACACTTGTTTCAAAAGAATACACAATCCTGGACTTCAACTATGAAAACGAGTGTACTCGTCAAATGATGGTGCAAGTAGACATTCAAGACTGGCTCACCATATGAGATTCAGTGAATTTTACCCATCTTATAAGAATACGTAAATGGCAATTTGCCAATGGCTGGTCATCCATGGATAAAATTCAAGTACCTATTAATTTCATGTTCATTCCCAGGCAACACATGTTATCTCTTTTCTGTGAACATTCCTGAATGAAAAGTTCAAATATACGACTGTAGCCACAACATTCATACGCAGAACAAATCAGGGCCCATTCAAATGCAGTGGTCAATTAAACTACAATATTATTAATGTCTTCGAAATTTGCAGCCTATAGACACTACCTAAAAAGATATATGAACAAAGCAATGGAGTTAGATATCATACCATATCAACCTTGTACAAATAATAGGTAATTATTTAAACTATTTCCTATAATATTTCAACCCTTGTTTAACATAATTGTACATTTATCATACTGATTAAATTTAACATAAACCTATTTATGTGGAATTTTTTTACTCCAATACATAGAATGCTTCATTCTAGGCCATCCAATAGAATTATTTTTTGTAAATAGGATGACTTTGTACAGACGAAAGATTGTCGTTGATATCTCCTTCAACGATAATTTTCTACGTCCTCGTTGATTCTTATACTACTGGATAACCACATTCGTGCAAAAAAAAAGCTTGACATTGAATTTATACACAACAACACAGCTGAAGGAAATCCTATACTTACAAACACAGAGGTATGTATAAATCAATTATTATTTACACTTATGCACATATTAAATGTTCACCTTTTCATTTATATTTTAATATTTACAATTATGAAATTTTATCATGCAACTTGGAATTTTACAAACAACTATGTGGATAGGTTTGCTACCATTTTTTAGATAATTTATCTATTGTTTATAAACATTTGCAAGGTACATGGGATTGAAGGTTTCCACATTTTGCGCACACCTCTTCCAACTTTCCCGAATTGAAGAAATCAAAAGGAAATTATGTATTAGAATTCTCAACATAAATAAGTCTTCCACTTGCAGGTGGATTTATCAAATTCGACTGAACAATTTACTTGGACTTGCTCAAGATGTGATCATTTAACCAAGGTAATTAGCAAGAAATATGTTCAAGATTAATTATAAAATAACATGCGAGTGTTAGTTATATGATCATAGAACAATTACATATAAAGCTTCTAATCTTGCAATGATATCATATATGACCTATGCTGGGATTTCAAATTATTGACTTCATTATTGATGTCAACCGTTGCCTGCAGGTTAGGAAAAACTGGCTCTATTTTCACATCAGTTATCTGTTCATTGCGTGTTTAATATGCAATTCCTATTTCATTAGGTTCTCCAATAACGGTGGATAACAATGGCTTCGTCTACACATAACTTTTGCTTCCATATGTATATCTATTTGCTCTGTCCATGTGATTATTCACTCTGTAAAAGGAACTCATAATCTTATGATGCATTTCTTATTTTTTTTGCTGAACAAAATATTAGTTGGAGCTTCGATGGCTATGGAAGGTACATAATATTGAATTCAGTCGTCACAAATTTGTTTGCTTTTGCAACTTCTTTTTTGTTCACGAACTTCAGTATCTACTTCCTGATCGCAGCCTTAGACAAATTGGCTCCTCACCGTGTCAACGTTTTCGTAAGAAATAATATTCTGCCTCCTGAGGCAGTAGTTTCCGCAGGTTCCACTAATTCCACACGTTTCAGCTTAAAGTTTCCGCAGGTTCCACTAATTCCACTAGTTTCTGTATGACTTCTTCTTTTTCTTTCTTCTCTTATGCTACAACATATTACAAATTATTTTCTTTTAGATTATTGAAACTCTTTTATAATCTCTTCATAGAATTATAATTATGGTTGGCACATTATTTTTAGCTTTTACGGTTTTTTACTTAACTTCGTTTACAATTTTTTTATCATTGATTTTGCTAGAGTGTAATTGTACAATATTCTTATGTTATGAAATGGCATATATGTTTTTTCCAATACTTATATGCACAACATTTTAATAAATGTATACCATCTTCCTGCTGGAAAATAAAATAAGCGCTTATGTACAATTCATTAACACACAAAGTGCATTTACTAACTGAAATGAAATTCATTTTACTACCTTCATGCAACGCTAACATTTCCTCGAAAACAACAAACCCGTGCATTGCACGGGCCAAGACTATTGGGGACAAAAGGGGGCTAAGTATCACTCATTTTAAAACTAAGATATAAAGGTTCAAAATTTCAAAAATAAGATATTAATTAAATTTTATTTATGAAATAATTAATTTAAAATATATTTTAAAATTTAAATATATTAAGGTCACAATTGTATACAATTTGATCACAATGATCAAACCAATTGATCGCGAATAAAAAATTTTATAGGTCACAAATTATTTCACAATCACATCGATCACAAATAAAAAAAATTATAGGTTAATATTTATTTATCGATCACAAATCACAAATTTTATAAGTCACATTTTATTATACGGTAAAAATTAACAAATTTTTAGGTCACATATTATTTATTAGTCATAATTTATCTATTTATTAGTCACAATTAACTAAATAATTTGTGATCATCATCTCACCATTGCCTCTAGTCACATCGGCACCACTACTACCTAGTAACACCACCGTCGTTGTGCCACTGCCGGTACTACCTCCGACAAACTACCATTTTCAACTTCAAAACCACCGCCGCCACCCCACCGCCAACAAACCACCATTTTCAACTACAAAACCAACACTAGTGTCAACACTAACACCACCACCACCATCACCGTCATCGTCATCGTCACCTGCACCGCCACTCCCATCTTACCACCAACATCACGCCCAGTAGAAGTTAGCACACCACCACATTCTGTACCAAAAATCACAACCACCACACCCGCCAAAAAAAATCCCCAAACTCGTTGACGCCGCCATCGTCGCCACCGCTGCATCACTACCATCGCCTTATCAAATCCACAACAAACTGCAGTCCACAATTGCGACATCGCTGCAAGCCGTGTCTGTGTCATGCATGATGTGCCGCACATAGTTGTTGTAGTAACATTGCACACAACAGTGCTGTCATCGCTTACTAAGAGTGACGTTGCTATTGTTGCTTTCAACGGTGGTACTACTGTGTGTCATGACTTGTTATGCGGCAACGATAGGCCTCTTGACAGCTGTAGAAGAGAGACTACGTAGAGGATAGATAAAGAAAATAGAAATGAAAAATGATTTATGGTTATGGTTATGGTTAGAGTTAGCATTAGCGTTAGGGTTAGGGTTTGGGTTGGATGTGGGTGGGGGTGGAGTGGTTATGTAGATTAAATTATTTTTATAAGATTATTATTAACATTTAAAAAGTAGATTATTAACTGATTTTTGTATAAGCAAACTTTGAATCTGATTTTTGAAATGTATTTTTTAAAAGTAGGCTTCCAAGAATTTCCACTAAAAACGAAACATCTCAAACACTAAAATGTAATTGGATGCTATTGATATAAGTGAGGCCTTGATTTGAATGTCCATTGGGCCACAATACTTCAGGCCCAGGGATTGTTTGGGTCGAAATCCAACATATGTCACTTCGGGCTTTGATATTGTTTACCGTAAACGATAACTTTTTCATACTGCTCACGGTGAACGGTACTTTTTCAACTGTTGATGTTTGCTCCAATCGCAAATTTCAATTTTAAGGAGAAAATAGTATAAAATCTAATTTTATTTTTTTTAATAAAGTCCATGCAAAATTAACTGACTACGTTTTACCTTCGTTTGGTAAAATTTATAAATATTTTAAAAATTATCAAAATTCATTTTTAACCGTAAGCAGCTAAAAAGAGTACCTTAATCAATTAGCGTAACTTTCTTGTCCCTTTGTGCTGTTGAAAATGGTAGGCCAACTCTATTGCATCGTGGTAGTCACTCAGCGTATGTTCGATACACATTAATTTATTTTATAGTTTATTATATGATCATTTTCATTTACACATTCATACAAACAAATTAATTTACAAATATATTTAAAAAAAATCATTCTTTTTAATCACACTTTCTACTAAAAATATTATTAAAAAATCATTTTTCCCCCCATTAATGAGAATCAAATAGGCTTTTAGTGTGATAGGTTTGATGTTGATATGTTAAAAGCACGTAATTACATAGTAAAAAACGATACCGAGCAGTACAACTACAAGTTAAAAGCACGTAAATTATCATCGGTCATGTCACTGATTAATTTACGTAGCAATGGATATCACATCGTCTAATAAAGAAATTTGTCCTAAGGGCTTGATCAAGCCCATTTTTGTCAAAAATACATTTTTCAAAAGTGTATTGATGGGAAATGAGTGATTAAAAAATAAAGAAATTTTTTTATTTGCGTGTAATATTATTTTATTGAAAAATATGATCAAAATACTATTAAAAAAATGTATTTTAAAAAAAAGCTCAAATAAATGCTAAATTATCCTAGAGGGATTGCGTAAACTCATATGAGTATGTTTGGTAGAGATTAAAATCGAATTAAAATTAAAAATTTAGTCGTTATTGTTGACTTTTATTAGACGAGTGGAACTCAATAATAGCTATATTTTTAATTTTAATTGAATTTTAATATCTACCGAACACGCACATACAAAACAAGATCGACATAAATTCAACGAGCTATGAGTAGTGTCTAGATCCCTATATGATTATATTGCTTTGAGCTCAAGTCAAATAATGTTTTTGTTGAAGGCTTCGAGAGGTGAGAGCATCTTTGAAATCAATGACGATTAACTTTTATTGATAATTAGTTGGATGACAATATTTTGATTTGATATATATTGCTGGAGAAAAGAGACCCAACTATTTTTTTCTGAACCATATTGTAATCACAGGTAGAACATAGACTGGATATTGTAATCTTTTTTCAAAATTGATAAATCAGGTATTTTAATATTAATTTCACAATCATCTGATCAGCAACAAATCGTCATAAGGCCTTCTTCAAATCTACCCAAACCCTACGTTTGGTTTAGATAAAAATTAATTTTTTTATTAAAATTTGATGAAAGATGTGAGTTTCATAAAATATCACTATCACTATTACTATAAAAGAGAGAATGATCTCAACACTGTTCATTTTTGCACCTTCCATTT
>CAIGRH010230793.1:0-21936 GCA_903798295.1 Fraxinus nigra | reverse complement strand
ATTGCACATCATTAACATTTATGTAATTGGTTAATTATAGTCTCTACTGGGTCTTTACAATTCAGTTCTTATCTAATTGAAGTCTTGTGTGGCTGTTCGGAAATTTCTACGCTGCACTAAATAAAAATATCTGATCTTGTTAAGTAAATTGTGTTGGAAATATCATGTGTTCTTCGTACTCTTGGTGTTGCATGGATATTTGTGGGTTAAACGCGAGGGAATTAAATTTTTAGTCTGAGCATAGTATTAATGCGACCAATCCTCGTGGAACTTGCTCAAAATTAGGAGGTATCCTCTTGCCTAAAGTTAGCTGCCCCATGATTAATTATTCTATCATTGGTATTGATAGGTCATGGCTACTGAGATATGTACGTAGGGGTTTGATTGTGTACTATACCTTTTTTTATTTGGTTGTCCACTTTCATGCATTTACTAATTCTCATATTCAGTATTTCTCTTGTTATATTGAACTCATGTTACTCACCCAGAAAACTTTGGAATACGAATATTTTCTGACCGCTGAGAAACCTCAATTTTTTTTTTGTTTAGAAGTAGTATGTAGTTGATAGGAAATCTCTCTCCCTTTTCATTTGCACTCCGGAAGCTCATAAAACATTCAATGCATAAATCAGTATGTAGTTGCCCCCTCCCCTATTGTAAAGGCCTCGGAAGAGAAGCATGTTTGGTTGTAGTAGTATTAGGAGGGGAAGTGGAAATGACCGGTTATTCTGGTAAGTAACAGAAGAGGGCGTGACAGAAAAGTGGAGCTTCCAAATTGAAGTGACTAGACCAAATAATACTAAATTAACCACAATTAATATAATATAGTTGGAAAACCGAGGGTACGACAGAAAGTTAAAAAAAAAATGTTAAAACACCTCATTTTCTCTTCTCCTTCCCTTCCCTTCCCTTCCACTTCACCAACTCTTTCTTCCACCAAACAAGATAGTGGAAAAATACCTGTAAAATTGTGTGCGTGCATGGTGTAGCTGAAACAAGGGTACGAAATTACAAATGGCAAGTTAGAGGGAAAATACTTATATATGTACATTTTTAAGTATGTGCTTGCACACTTTTCACTTGGGGAAGTATACATCTCCCTTCGTTCCCCCTTTCCCCCGATATCCTCTTTCATTGAATTGAAGATAACCCGAAGGAAAGGATAAGATTTTTCTTCATTGTAAACTAGGACGGAATGACATGATTTCAAATTTGACAAGGTCGTGGTGTAATTGAAGCACAATTTCTTCTAGCAATGCTGTAGTTTGATGGATGAGGATTTCATTAGGGAATCTTTTGTTTATTCTTCCTCACACCCCACCACCACCAAGACAGGAAAATGGCAAAAAGCTATTGAGAAGATTTAAACTAAATGAAGTACACTACTTGTGAACCACTATATATCAAGGCAGAAGTTGATATTTGTTACTATTTTACGTTTAATTGATATCGTTTTCTCTTTTAATTGTTAGATGGAAGTATATGAATTCTGGAGCTGTTCTACTGGAAGTCTGGATGGATGGGCATAAAGCTTTAGTTTGGAAGATGATCTGACATGGTGACACCTCTTGGTCAGGATTGCACTGCAAGTCGAACCTTTTAAGTATTCGAACATTTCATTTATCTTTCTGTTTAATGTCTCACTCGAACAATCTAATGTTGTGGATGATGATTATGGGCTTGAAACGCTGAAGTGTTGAGAACTGGTGATTAATTTAGAATGTTTCTATTTGAATGTAATGCATTAGGATTGAAGACAGGATGTTGAGCATGTGCCCCCTTCTCTGTTTTTATTCTTTTGTTTTGTAACATTACCCCCTTTTTTTCTTAGGTTTACTGTGTTAAACATGCCATTTATGTGAAGATTATGTAGAATGTAACTGTACAATCAAGGGGATTATTTAACCCGAGAATTGTATGTCTCTAAATCACTTGTATATATTGCAAAGAAATCAATATTTTTTGAGTTTATGTGCTAGGAATTGTCCTTTTCGCAAAATGTACTCTAATACTATTCTATTACTAAAGGTCCCTAGTTTCATTCAGTGTATTAAAATTTATCGCGCCATCGGACAATGAATTATGAAACTCGTTTTCACCTAACAAATTTTTTTATCCTCTACTAATGATAGATAATCTTTTATTAATTTGGTTTTTCCTTTGATGTTACCTTGAATGTCGAAGGCTCACAGACCTTTGAATCGTAGAGTTAGGTATGAACCCACAAAATGCCGTATGTAGTAGTAGTATTGAAATTTACTAGTTAGCCTAAACCCTCCGAGCCCATGTCACGGTTTGACTCGGGTTTTTGTAGGACTATTTTTCAACCGTGGAGCACTTCAAGTTCAAGCTACTCCAGTCTCCAAATTGGCTACCTGACCCGAGTGAGCTAATATCGTATCCGAGTGAACTACGTTGATTAAATTGGATTGAAACGAATGTTCAATTTATTAAATACTCAAAAGTTTACTGAGTGGTTTTGGTTCTTGAAATATCCAAATTGAATCGCTCGTTGTCCTCTAGGGATGAGCATTTTGATCTGAACCAAAAATTTCATTAAATCGAATTTACAAAAAAAAAAAAAACTTGAAGTTGCTTAAATGATTGTAGTTCTTGTAATATTCAGACTGAACCACTCCCCTGTGAAAAAATCGACTTTTGATTCATGGACCCAGGTCGAGCAGGCTTTTCAAAAAAAAATCTTCAATATTTCCAATATCTGTGCGTGGTCCAAGCCTCCCAATCTTTTATTGGGCTAATTCAAGTTGTTCAGTTGCAGTATTGCCAAATTAGGGGATTTTATTATAACTATTTGTTTGGTCCCGCTATAGTAGAAAACAATAGAGTTAATTGTATCAATGATCATTGAATTTATGTCTTTGTTTTCGATTGCTCACTGAAATTTAAGATGTCAAATTTTAGCCACTAAACTTATCAAAACGTTGGACGTTACTCACTACCTTAACATCCATTCTAAACATTCAACATAATTAGTAACATAACTAATGGAATGCACACGTAGCGTCCCGTCACGCTGTTAACAAATTGTCACATTTTCGATTGCTCACTAAATTTTGAAAAACGTCTTCAATTGCTCACTGAACTTTAGGGTGATCGAAATTTAGCCACTAAACTTATAAAAATGACACCGACATATTAATTTAATTTTAAGAACGAAACACATAATAAATTTGAATTTCTCAAATGATGAAAATAGTTTAAAATTCTACATAAATATGTTAAAACTACGTGTACTCGACTAATCATTTCTCGTGGGATCGGCAATCCGATTCTTTTGTTCACTTTATTACTTTTTAAGTGACCCGTTTGATTGCGGTATATATTTTTTAACGAACACGTCAATATCATTTTTATAAGTTTAGTGGTCAAAATTCGACCACCTTAAAATTCAATGAGCAATCGAAGCCGTTTTTCAAAATTTAGTAAGTAATTAGAGACATTTTTTCAAAGTTTAGCGAGCAATCGAAGACGAGACAATTTGCTAATGGCATGACGGAGAGCCACACGTGCACTCTGTTAGTCACGTCACTAATTCCGTTAAAGATTTGGAACGGATGTTAAGGCAATGAGTAACATCCAACGTTTTGATAAGTTTAATGGTCAAAATTCGACATTTTAATATTCAGTAAACAATCGAAAACATATACATAAGTTTAGAGTCCATTTGGGACAATTAACTCACAATAATACATACTTTTAAAGTTGAGAATACCTTTCATCCGAATTATGATTATGTTTCCATTATTGACATGTTCGTTGAGAAGAAAATGCTGATACTATTATGAATGAAGTGGAAATGGGAAGGCTTTGTACACGTGGACGTAATCGTTCTATTGTATCGCATTGTTTGTTTGTTTGTGGACTTGCGGGTTTATCGAGTGCTCTTTGTTTACCAACTATTTTAAAAGTGAATGATATTCATTTTGATTATAAGTTATAACAATGACATTAAACCCCTCTTTAATTTTGATAAAAGTTGATGAAATATGCGACTGAAATTTTGTTAAAATTGTGGAATCTCATGAAATATGTAATTGAAAATTAATTTTTAAAAAGTAATGGCCAAATAGGAACCAAAACATGCATATTATAGATGCATAGAGTGTGCTTATTAACAGCATGTCTGGTGTGGATTTTTCTCCAGAATTTTATTGCTTTTTTTACCGTTGGAGCATGACATTTTTGACTTCACACTCACAATGGTGGGACCCAACATGCCAAGTAACGGTCAAATAATCACGGTTTTGGTTGGAAAAATCGGCTCCAGACAGGGGCAAAATTTAACTGAAAAGACCAGTTGAAGTTATTCAATCAAATCGAGTTTAAAGTCGTTTTTACTGTAAAAGTTCACTTAAAAATGAATTCTCAACCCACTCGTTTAGAATTTCTAGAAAAAAAATAAGCAAGGAATATCAAGATTTTATTCTTTAACTAAAGCTAAAATCATCATCACGACTTTTTAGTTTCTTACACACTAAGAATGTTACAAGAAAGAAAATAAAACTTTTGAGTAAGAACTTTAAACAATTAAATCATTTTCTCTCATTAAAAGAAAGAATTAAACCGCAATCCATACCAACCATCTTATTACATTACATTACATTATTACTCACGTGTAACAATGTTTTTAGAAGATATTGAGATTGCCTTATTATTCATTTGCAGTGTTCTAAAATGCGTACATATGCTCAAAGTATTTTCAAAATGTTCTGTTCATAGGTATGCAAATGATAATGCGGTCAATCCATTTCGTCAACAGCGTATGCTCGCTTAAACGTCAAAATGCGCACACGTTTGTGTTAAAAATATTGTCAAAATTAGCCCAACAAAGTCTAGATCAATTTTATAACTTAAAAATAAAGTAAATTGAGCTAAACAAATATCAAATTATCCCTAACCACCCAATTCCATGAATTATATATAACGTTATGTAGGGTTTTGACATTTACAAAAATCAAAACAAATTTTTTGTAGAGATTTTTTCTAAATCTGGTGTTCATATCTAATCTAATTGTTGGGATTGATTATCAAGTAATTGGATTATTTATGATTTTTAGTAATATATTTTTTATGAAATTTTGGAGAACATGTAAAAAGTTCAAGTAATCGTATTATTTATGATGTTGCTCTCGTATTTATGATTTTGGGTAATACGTTTTTTTTTTTTTTTGAAATTTTGAATTTATTTATTAGTTTAGAATATTTAAGAAACTATATTAAAATTGGAAAAATGCATAATTACACATATGCTTGTAATGCTTGATACTCAACGAAACACATTGTGACACATTAGACATTTTAGAACATTCCTCATTTGCCTTGCCTGTCTATAGCTATATTTTGGGACTTAGCTCATATTTGGTANAACAGCAATCTGAATTGTCTGTCTTACAAAGTCTTTCATATGATGTCAAAATATGTAATTTTCGTGTTAGTCCAAACAAGTCTGGATTAAAGAAATCTTGTATTTAAATGGCATATCTCAACATTTATATTCAAATATTTCTTGGGATAATTGCAGCAGTGGTCCTTAACCTTTCAACTTTTTGCAGACTTTGTGCCGATCATAGTATCAAACATTTCAAAAATTCGCATATGGGGTCCAAATAGATGGAAACCAATCATCTTGCCTTTTTGACCAAAAACGTCAAAATTCACATTAAATAATTAAGCCCCTGTTTGGTACACATTAAAATTTTCATTTTCATTCTTATATTCATTTTTAACTACACATTTTTCAATAAAATAATATTTTTCATCATATCAATAATTTTTTCTCATTTTTCAACCACACATTCTCCATCAATCTATTATTCTAGAATACATTCTTCCAAAATAATGCGCCTCAAACACACCCTTAATATTCATTTGTGTTTTAAGGTTCGTGACAAAGTTTTTTTAATAAAAGTCTTAATTTTTTTTTGATAAAAGTCAACGAAATGTATAATTAAAAATTGATAAAAATTATAAATCTCAAAAAATTTATAACTAAAGTTTTATCAAACAAGTACAAAATATCAAACATTTTTTTGTTGTTTTGTCCTCTAATTCCAAAGCTTGTCGCAAAATGTATTAGACTTTCCGATTTGTTCGTATCCAAATGGTATTTTGACCCCTCTTCTTATAAAAATAGAAGATTAGTACATAATATAATAAAACAAAGAATCATCATGTCAAAATTTGAGATTGGCACCGTGATCTTTTATCATCGTTTCTACGTTCTGTATTATAAAGTTTAAAATAACGAAATCTTAGTCGCGGATCAATACTAGAAAACACCGTTGTCAACATATTGAAATATTCTTCCCTAAATCTACATCAAAAAAAGACTTTTTGTAAAATTAAGCGACGAAATTAAAAAGAAATGAAAATTGATGAGTGATGACGAAAGAAATGAAGAATGTTCCACGTAAGCCACGATGACAATTCTGATTGGGTAAATAGAAATCCATTCGCAGCCACACACGTACCAGATGCGAAATCAATGATCCAGATTACGCCACTCACGATCGATCGTGAGATGGAAATTCGTCCTAGAGCTATCGACAAACAGCGGTCAAAATTCATCCACGTGTACTTAAGATCGCATTATTGCAGCATTTGATCCAACGGACCTGGCATTCTCTCTACGCTGAAATCCTCTTTACCCTCTGAAAAAAATTCCGATTTTTCCGAATTCGCTGGATTTTTCACCTCCGAACATTTAATTTTCGTAGCTACTTGTGTAGTTTACTGTTTGACTTTTCAAGTTTTTTTTTTCTTTTTTATGGTTTTATTAGATTCTTGATTTCCTAGGGTTGAAAACTTTCTGATATTTAGTACTCCTGGGCGATTATAGTGAGTCCTTGTTTCTAATATTTTGATTTTAAAAGTTGTGAAGTTACTTCTTTTAATTTCTAGCCTGATTTTTCCTTTTTTCTGTTATCACTGTCGGATTTTTCTAGTGTTTCTTGCGTTTTTTCTGTATTGATTTTGGTATTCCAGAGCGATTGTATTAGAATCTTGCTTTTTTATTTGTGATTTTTTTTTGCATTTAGGAATGGTAAAGGGTTTATGAAATCATCCTTTCTGGTATCAAACGCTGTGAACGATCAATTCAAATCTTACGATTTTGAGTTCAAATCAATTTTGGCATCTCACCAATACCAAGTTCTAAATTTATTCACACTTTTCGCGTGAATTGTTGGAAGAAAAAATGGCGGATTCTGATAATGAATCGGGAGGACAGAGAGACCACAACTCGCATAACAACGAGACCTCCCTAAGAGAGCAGGACAGGCTTCTCCCAATCGCTAACGTGAGCAGAATCATGAAGAAAGCACTACCGGCGAACGCCAAGATATCAAAAGATGCAAAAGAAACGGTGCAAGAGTGCGTATCGGAGTTCATCAGCTTCATCACTGGAGAGGCGTCGGATAAGTGCCAGAGGGAGAAAAGGAAGACAATCAACGGCGATGATTTACTCTGGGCGATGACCACTTTAGGATTCGAGGACTACGTCGAGCCGTTGAAGATTTACTTGCAGAGGTTTCGTGATATGGAAGGGGAGAAGAGTGCAATGGCCGGAAGAGGGGAGAAGGACGGAGGCGGAGGCGGCTCCGGTGGTGGGAATGGCAGTGTCGTAAATATGGGTACTTCTGGGGGTGGTTTTGAGGGGATGTATGGAATGATAGGGCATCAGATGCAGGGACAACAAATGTACGGGTACAATCAGATGGGTGGAAGTGGGTCCGGTAAAGTTGGGTCGGGTTACCATATCGGATCCGGGTCTTCAGCTCCCAGTGGGAGACCAAGGTAGCTTGATTTGCCTAGCCTTGCCTTCTATTGATATAATGACGTGACATTAGTATATGTTGAAACGTCAAATACAGCATTCATGTTGATATATGTGTATATGTGAGTTTGGTCATGAATTTTAGCGTTGTCTTTAAATGTTTTTAGTGATAATTACTTGGGGCTCGAAACTCTCACGGCATCTAAAACTATTGTAATTGCGTTCGATGTATAGAGGTTCAAACTTCAAAGTGATTGAAGGAGTATGGAAGGTGGTGAAAATGCTTTGTTTTAGTTGACTTTGAGTGAAATTGATGGTTGGTGACATGAATTTTGGGTCTATTAATAGTTTTCGTTACACGAATCTTCGGAAATTGATGTAGGATCGATTCAATCGGTAGTTACCGTTTCCCATTGGAATCATTGAACCGAACACCCTTTGCTACGTCACGTGTATAGGAAGAAAACCAATGTGAAGAAGTTGTGAGATGAGTTCGTTCTAGTTCTTTCGCATGCATTGCATTGCTTGGTTAATGTAGGTAGGATATTAATAGAAAGGTGAAGAACAATGAAAAATGGTGGTGGGAGCACTTTAGAATCGTGATATTGAATGATTGAAAAGAAACAAGGGCAGGGCCACCACTTCAACTGCTTCAGGTGATGAGACTTTAGCCCTGTTATTCCAAGATATTATCAGAGACTTTTATTGATCCCTTTCTCGCTTATTTGAATTTTGGTCTTTTAGGAGGAAAAAGTACTCACTCTTCGATACCGCAACACATTTGAGGTGGACACGAAGTATATTGGAAAATCTTCTTTCCTCATTTTAGATCAAACATCTTATCCAATTAAAACCGACACATTACAAACAACCCGATTTGGGATAATTGTTCTTGTTTCGCCAATGACAAGCATACTCTATTTTACCAACCCTAACATATTACATTTAATAGAGCAGTACCAAACGAAGAATTGACCCTATTACTTTTAGTAATTTTTCTGAAGGGAAATAATTTTTTCTCTGTCAAATTGAAGGGCAGAACAGAAGCTTTAAGGGGTAAAAAAAGTGATCTAATTGGAAAGTATTTAAAAATGGATCAAGCTGCATGGCCAATAGAGAGCCGTCACTTGTCGATTTGGCAAAAAAATTATGTACAACAAGAATTTTAATGTGTGTTTGAGTCACATTATTTTGGAAGAATATATTCTGGAATAGTAGATTGATGGAGAATATGTGGTTAAAAAAGAATGAAAAATTTATTGATGTGATGGAAAATATTATTTTATTGAAAAATGTGTGGTTGAAATTGAGTAGAACTATAGAAGGATGAAAATGAAAATGTTAATTTGTACCAAACATGGGCTTTATTTGTTTTGTGCATACACGTGGAANAACTTTGTTAAATAAGGGCTAAATTGGTTTTAAAATGTCACTGTTCCCATTTCAAAAAATCCAAAAAGCCTCTACTTGTAAAGAATTTATATAACGATTTAATATATAAAATAAGGGTGTGTTTGATCCACATTATTTTGAAAGAATATATTCTGAAATAGTAGATTGATGGAGAATGTGTGGTTTAAAAAGAATGAAAAGTTATTGATGTGATAAAAAATATTATTTTATTGAAGAGTGCGTTGTTGAAAATGAGTAGAAGAATGAAAATGAAAATTTTAATGTATATCAAACGGGGGCTATATTTCAAATTTAAGAGATTATATTTTTTATTTCAAATGTCATATATTTTTACCTAAATAATAAATAAATATAATATATAATATATTTAACAAATTTAATTTCCGTATTTTTAGAAAACAAAAATGTGATATATCAAAACATGGGAGATAATATCATATATATTCATAATAAACTCCCTTAATACGTGAAATGTGAAGAATCCTTCCACGTTAAACCTCCATTTCACCCACAAAACTCTCGATCGTGTTCTCCATAAACTGAATAGTGGTCTTCTCTATCTTACCCACAAAATCCATGATCTTCTTCTTCATTATTACATTGTGGCCTCGGCATACTCGTCAAACGATTTCACAATTCGTTCAAAAAATACCGGACATTGAAAATGATTTTAACAAGGAGTAATGATCCCAAAAGTCAAGCAAAGATTGGTGAGAGATCTAGAAGAAAAGCAGATAAAAGAAAAGGCATGAAATGGAATAAAGATTCGATGCTTGAAACCAGTCATAAGACTCCACCTAAATCGTGAAATCCCAGTGTTCGAAAGGTAAATTAATCTTTTATCATATTTAGTTAATTGGAAATTCATATTTAACATTTGTTGGGTATGTATGGTTTGGGTAGTCACACATTGTTAGAACATCTCTAAGAAACTCTTTAAACATGTGATCCTCTCTATTTTAAAGAGTCGACATTTAAAATCATACTACATAAGACTCTTTAAATTAACATTTTAATTTAAAGAGTGAGTTTGACTCTCCAAATTTGGAGAGCCAAACTCACTCTCTATAATTAAATGCATTCAAAAAGTTTCAATTTTCAATGTAGAAAAGTAATAAAATAATTTAAATAAAAGTTAGTTAAAATAAAAGATAAAGAAAAATATTAAATATTTTTTGGGAGTAGTAAAATTAAGTGTTAAATATAAAGAGATTGTTGGAGTACTTCAAAATTTTAACTCTCTAAATTTATAAATGCTCTCCAAATGATAGAATATCCTCTTTAAAAATAGAGTCTATTGGAGATGCTCTTAGAATTGGTAACCTCATTTTGTGAAAAATCTGATTGGAGCATATTCTGATATATATTTGTTTGAAAAGTTAAATAAATTGTTTATTTGATATAGTCAATGAGACATTCGTATTTAAGATTTGTTGGGTGTTTATGGTTTGGGTTGTTGCACATTGTTAGAATTTGTGACCTTATTTCAAAATAATTATATTCGAGATATGTTGACCAGCCTTCTCTGTGTGACCTCTACATTTGTTTGAGTCGATCTCAATTTTTCGAAAATGTAGATATGTATTTTTTGAACATTTTCGTGTCTTTTGTGACCAGCTCTCTGTGTGATTTCTATTTGACCGTGACCTCATTTTTACTACTATTTTGTGATCCTTTACGTGTTTGTGACATTCTATAATTTTATGATGAATCACGATGTTGTAATAAGCCTATATTTGTATATAATTTGTAACCTTAGTTATATGCGACATAAGTAGTGTATGTAACAAAATAATTGCATGTGCCATGCTCATGGTGTGATATGAATGCATGTACAAGTATCAAATACCCATGTAGATTTTTTATGTTTGCATGAATAATAGTATATTATATTGAAAGCTATATGGTTTCGCGGTAAAATTACCACCAATGCAATCAAAAACATGTCGAATTTTATATCAAAGTTCAACGACGAACAAAAACGTCTATTAGCCAATACATGTTTCTCCTATTTCATGGATTGTAATGAGATAGTTGTTCAACGTCAACTAATACATTATTTTCTACTCTTGGAGGTGAAGCAACCTCCATGAAGATTCTTATTTTGAATTTTGAATTTTTCTCTTATAATTTCTGGATTTTAAATTTTTCCCTAAAAACATTTATAAACATTCGAGTCAGCTTTCAAAAATTACTCAAATCACATTTTATCCATATATTTCGAAAAATTCACAAGTACCATTCATTTATCTACCACTAATTTATATTTATTTACAATTTAAATAATATAGTAAACCGAGAGAATTTGATACGTAAACACTAAAAATTAAATAAAACAGCACTAATTTAAATTCGTATAAAGGCACTCAATATATGCATGAACCAAAACCATATAAATAGGATTGGGAGAGAGCTAATTGATTTTTATGGCCAAGCTGTTTAAAATCAACACAAAACCTTGTTCAAATAGCAAAAATATAAGTACACGGAGACAATTCCTACAATCAGCTTCGATACATAAGAGAAGTGGAAAATCTATCACCTATTCAAGGATAAGTACACTGGACTGGAGGAAAAAAGGAAATTTCTACAACTTTATACATGTGTACAATCTGAAGCATTTAGTTCTAGGAAATCCAATTGAACAAAAATCTTTCGGTTAACACTAACAACAAATTACAGCTATAGCTTAACTTGGAATGTGGGGTATAAAACATGAGATTATTGAACAACAGAGTAGCGGGACCAACATAAATTAAGACGATGGAGCTGCAGAAAATGATAGGTCGGAAGGCACCCTACGCTCCATACTTTCTGTTTTCTTCTTAGGTTGTCAAGCCTGTACACGTTGGCTACAAGATTGTTCAACATTTTTATCAGCATCACCTTCATCCTCTTCGTCATCTTGTTCTTCAGCTAGTTTTGTTAGCTCGCCCTGAATCATGAGCTTTATTGATGATTTCCTCGGTGTCAGATCCACATTGAATCGCTCACCTGAAACGTTCAGTTTTCTCAGGATTTTAACCGGTATGAAATAATAGGAAATAACTAGAAACTTTCAAATTCCGTTGCTGCAGTAACTGAACAAATCTTTCATTCCTCAACTGCAATATACATAGCAGCACAATGGCACAAAATATGTCAAATTGGTGCCATGATCATTAAAATACACCCATTCCAATTTCCAAGTAGCGTTAAAGAATCTAACATTCTACAATTCTGTCTACGCCAACCCCCCACCCTTAACAAAAAGAAATCGATAAGGTACAGGAGAGTACAAGGGGATCCTTAGCTATTGTATGGCTTAAAAGATTGTATAAATAAATATAGAAAGCTTACCGAGCTGCTTTAGAATATCAGTAAAGGTCGCCTGCAAAAAATACAGCACATATTGAATGTAAGAAGCAGAGCGAAAAGAATTGGTAACTGAAGAATTCACTTGAATAACACAAATAAATGTCATGCAAAAAAGTTGATCCCGTTTTCCACCACTTTACTCCACTGCAAAAAAAAACCACATGGTCAACCACAAACAATATATAAGATTGAAGTTTAGAAGTCCAAATTTCTTTTTGATGATTTCTCTAAAAGGAAAAGCAGCACCGCTTATAAGTTCTCTAAAAGATAGCCAACACCAAGCAATATTTAAGGATGCAAATCTAGAAGTACAAGAAAGTTCAAAGGAAAATCATATCTTCCTCTCCCACTTCTCAAACCTAAACACAGAAGAGGGGAGGATGTATTGAAATCAAACCATTTCACAATGGAACAGAGAACTTCAGATCCTTACCGTATTGAAGTCCACCTCTTTGAGAATCTCACATATTGAATTCTTAAGTTCCTTGTCACTTGGCTTTACTTTGTCCTCCTTGGACTTGCCTTTACCTTTCACAACCTTTTTCCCTTCATTTAGAAAGGACACAAGAAAGCTTTAGAAAATGGATTCTCATGAAAAGGCCCTCACAGATGGTCTGAACCATAAGCTGGTTCAGGACGTTCTGATTGTGGGATGGTGATGATTAAACTATGGAGACCAAAGAGTTCAATCAAAGGAAAATAAACTACAATTCTCACCAGTTGTCTCCTTTGATGCAGATTTCTTTAAAGTTGATGACCTCTCCTTAACTGCTTCATTTTTCTTCTTACTGGAAGACTTCTTCGCACTATCATTATCAGATTTTGAATTACTAGATGGTGATTTAGCAGGTGCTTTTTTAGGCAGAGGAGTAGCCTTGGAGATTGTAACTTTCTTAGTTTTGGCTTTTTCGCCAGATCCTTTCTTTGCTGGAGACTTTGCTGAACCTCGCTTTTGCTTTCCTTTGTCCTTGTCGGGCTCGTCTTCGGATGCGCCTTCCTTCTGACTTTCACCTTGATCAGATGTCTCACTTTCTGATCTTTCAGGAACACCATTAACAATTTCCTCTTCGTGTGCTTCATCTTTCTCCTCTTCTGTTTCATCATCAAATTCAGGCATGCTCTTTTCCTCCCCACCTTTTTCAGATGCAGTCTCAGTTCTCTTTTGACTCTGAAAATACACCAGAAATAAAGATTAATATCGCAAGTAATATAGTTACACTTTCATACGTCTTCCACTATGTTAGTAGTTGTGATTTCTTTGATTGATCACTGAGCTTCCATTTACGAAGAATACATTTGTCAATGATAAGCGAGCATGCGTTTCATTTATTTATTTATTTCAGAGGAGAGAAAAGGGGGGAAGAGAGAGAATTCAAATAAGAAAGTGCACATCTAAAGCGAGAAAAAAAACGAAAGGGAAAATTGTAATTAAACAAAAGCCAAAATATACACAGAAAGTTTCGGATATCAAATGGAACCCCAGATAGCCTCCATTATGCATACTAGCTTCTATCCATATAAAATGGAGGTTTCACTTGGTATCATTTCCCCCTTTCTAATTTTATTTTAATCTGTCTCTGTGAAGGGACGTGCTCTGAATCCCAATTACGCTGATTTTATTCTCCCTGTAAGCATGTAAATGGAAATATCCACATGCAGTATTCCAAACTACAAAGTAAAGAGGAGAATTTAGAAGAAGTATAATTTGCTAGAACCAAATAGCACACCCTTCATCTTAAATCGAATATCTTGTCAAACTTTTTGAGGACTAGACATTTCCTGTTGCATAATTTGTTATCCATTAATTAACTTACAGACCACATCCTACTTTCATTGCACGTTCTACCTCAATCGTTCCCGTTCAACAAAATAGAGCACTTGCTTCAAGTCTGCAGCTCACCCCATCCAACAGGAGAAACTACATTCAATCTCTACATATACACACATTAAAGTGCCGAAATAAGAGTCGAGAACTACGTGAAATTTGAACTTATTTTCTTACATGATTGAACTCACAACACCTACAGTTTAGTGATCATAATGTCCTAATTTGAGATATTAACTCCAACCTTATCGTGCTAAAAATTTTTCTGCTCCAATTAACAAGTAAGGGAATACCTTGGCAGAACCTTTTGAAGATGCATTCCCAGATATTGATATATTGTTTTTGCTGACCATCTTTCTCTTTTTGTCCTTGCCCAACTGGTAAGTGTACAGGAGATATGTAAATATACAAAAAGCCAAGTGAAAAGGCAAAACAAGAAAGGTTGGACTTCATGTTGAACCTGTTCTTTTTCAGCATGCAACTCGATGGTTGTTGCATGAGGATCCATCAAAAAATCTATCAACTTTGCAATTATGTCTTCCTGGATGCAGGATGAACGATAAAATTGAATTTTAATCTTGGAGACGAAGGAATGCAAGAGAGATGTGGTACATCTCTTGACTACATAAATTGACATCACTAGTCAACGTACTGTTAAAAATTATCTAGAACACACGTGAGCTAGTGTATCCCATAACAATAAAGCATAGATCAAGAAAAGCACAATAAGTGGAGAGGAGGAGCCATTGAAAAACGTAAGAATGAAAATGTAAAATTTCCAGGTTAATGTGAAGCAGAGAGATCTACATACCTTCCTTGTAGTAGACTTGGAAATTGGTATATCAAGAACATCACAGACGTCCACCAATTTCTCTTTGACGCACTTGTCAAGTTTTTCTTTTAGTTTCCTCATTTGCTTTTCCTAACACATGCACATTGAAAATGCTGAGCTATTTTTCGAAGAAGTTCTAAATAGATCTTGTACAATCACCGGATAACTTAATATAAGTCTCTTTTTTACCTCATCATCATGCCACACAAATCCAGAAAATCTAGATATGTTGTTCTTGACTTCAGCTGCCTGTAGAATTTGATAGAAGTATGAGTCAACTATCAGAAGTTATCAACAAAGGCATGAAATGGACCCCAACTACAACATATCAACATCTTATAGCTGCAGAAAAGCACATTAGGAGCACCAAATTTACTTTAAATACCGAAGTAAATTGGCAGGAATCTGGGAAAGGTGGGTGAACATTGTTGCTAACAGTTTGTTTAAGCCAACTCAAGGTTATATAACTCAACTTGGATATCAACATTATACAAAATTAATAAAAATAATAATTAAATAAAAAAGAGATAATGGTCCAAAAATTAAGTACTTAGGCCGCCAAATGTTTGCAAGTGAAACTAATTGTAACTTGTTTACTTTGACAATGGTACCGTAGTATTCAAAATGCATTCAAGCATTAGAAGAAACAAATATGCTAAATAATTTCAAACTACAAAATGTTTCAGATGCATGAGAGACAGGAGATATTTTATAAAACTTAAGGAAATGAAATTTCCAGCCATTTTCAAGGTGATCCAAGCATCAATCTGACAGGAACACTGCATCTAACAAAGAAAAATAATGCTAGATCCAAATGAGCCATGGAGGAACAACAGAATATTAACTATGGACTCAAAACATTACCTTTCCCCTTCTTCCAAAAAGAATTGTATGCAGCAATTTGAAAGTTTCTTCACTCTTCCTTCTTGACAACTTGTATGCCACTGAAACAAAAAATGTGGTTTAGAAAACAACAGAAAGTTTGTTAGTACAGCTGCGTAACTGAAAAATGAGCAAAAGTAAAATAAATGAAGATTTTCTCGGAATTTGGTTAAACTGCATTTCAAGCAGTTCAAATGAATTTTCAGCAAGTACAATGTGTTAAAAAA
Organism: Fraxinus nigra; assembly: GCA_903798295.1. Classification (NCBI taxonomy): domain Eukaryota; kingdom Viridiplantae; phylum Streptophyta; class Magnoliopsida; order Lamiales; family Oleaceae; genus Fraxinus; species Fraxinus nigra. The sequence continues at coordinate 5,605 of CAIGRH010230793.1, read as the reverse complement.
CTTACAAGGATAACATGCATTTAGTAAAGATGGAATAGAAGAAACATAATACTCAAATTTGAATAAAATCACGAATGGGATTGACGGGAAGAAACAACTCAACTACCACCTTAGCTTTGATTATAGAAGAGGCATGGGTTGGGGGAAGGTATTCTCATTATGTTCAGGAGAGTCATATCCTAACAAGGGCATAATTTTAAGTAAGCAAATTTATCAAAGAATATCCACATCATAACTTTTGTTGTTACAGAGGTGGCTCTCATTAGATTGATAGCCAATGACCAAAAAGCCCCATTATATTATTTTACTGAATGAGGAAAAGCTCGTAGTAGTGAAAACTGCTGTTTTGGCATTGAATGACTGAATTTAAACAAGAGGGAGACTTGTTTCCCCTAGCATGCAAGGCCCAACCCATCACACAAAAAAGTGGAACACCACTCGTTGCCTAAGTTCTTAAGTATTGCGTAATATGTTGACTGATAATAGTACCCCATAATGTATACATGTCAAGTTATGGCGGCCTTTTTTTCTTTTTTCTTTTTCCTTCTGTTGACTTGATACATTAACCCCCCACCTCACTCCCAATTCCCAAATCTCAAAAAGTAAGAGGAATAAAAAAACCTTGTCCTCCAAGCAGTGGCATTCAAATCCATAATCACGTCCCCTCCTTCCTCTGTTTAGCATAAACACATCTTGGCTGACTCTTGACAAAAACAAGGAACAAATAACCAACACTCATTGGACCTGCCCATTTTCTGGCGAGCTTGGATAATCTATCCAGAACCCCATCAACCAAATATGAGGCAGTCCATTAAGAGGAAATGACTAGAACAAATGCAATAGATACTGAGGGAAGAGTTCCCACATTTTTTAAGAAGATTTATAGACTATCTTCGATTAGTTATGGAATTGGTCTATCCATATAGTAGCTCATTGATTTCATGAGCTAGAGATGCATAGGAAATAGGATGGTAAATGATCCTCCCCAAGTATCGGTGTTTTATTTGATAAAGAAAAGCTCCTAAAAAAAACCATGAAATCTGACACAACACACAGGATGGAGAAACATAAGATAGGTTGATTAATGTGCTATGCAGTAGGTATTCAGCATTGCTTAGGGGGGCTTGCGAACTTTCTTCTCCTACGGTTGGTGATTCGATCATATTATCTACACAATCAAGTCCACTACTTGGTGACTCACCAGAATTCAAGGAAAATATACAAGATGTCATAATTTTACCAAGCATCAAAATAAATCTTTATAGACCGTCAATTTCTATTTCCCCCCATAAACAATCTTGGATGATGCCCTAAAACTTACTTCTCCCATCATACAGGTTTACTAAGTAGTGTAATTGAAAAAGTGATGATGCCATAACAAAATCATAAGAATGAGACAATTGTAACATGCCAAGACATAAGTTGATGCCTATGCATGAATGAAGCGGCGGCATCAAAATACTTAAAAAGTGTACCATTAGGAATATCTTTCAGTGCAGTGCCACGACCCTGCAAATGAATACTGATATGTCACAAAGCGATCTTCAGAGAAAAAGTCAATCAACTTCATCAATGCATTGCAGCAGTATATTTAATCTTTTGAAGGTATGGGAACGAGAAAAAGTAAAAAGTCAGAAGACACACCTTTTCAAGTCGAAATTCCTTGGAAGTGTCTTTCTCAATAGTGGTGACCAACCTTTCTACAGATTTCCGTTCACGTACAGGACGTTGAATTGCAGGAGCTGTACGGCCTGTCGGCTCTTTTCTCTCCTTAGGGGTTTTAGGCTCTTTTGGTTTTTTCTCTGTTGGGGTTTTCATATCATTTTCTTTATTCTCTTCAGCTATATTCATAATACTTGTCTCTTTTTTTGCAGCACTACTTTTTGTTCTGGGACGCTTCTTCGAGCCTTTTTTCTCTTTATTATGTCCCAGTTTTTCTTCCTCTTTTGCTCCACCAACCCCTTCTTCAACCTTACCCTCCATCTCCTCCTCAGGGGTCTTCCCAGAGCCATCTTCCATTGCCTCATTCTTGGTTGCTTCCTTTCCCGTATCACCTGTAGTTTCATGCTCTTCCTCTCCCATGCCTTCATTTTCTTCTATTTTGCTTCCACCTGATAAATTTTCCTCCTCCGCTTCTTTTTCTTCAGTTCCCTTGCTTTCTTTGATCTCCTTTTTATCTTCAACTATTTCTGTCCCTCCATATTGCTCCTCATTCTTCTCCATCACAGCCTCAATCTTTTCCACCCTCTCACCTTTCACGTCTGATGCCTCTCCTTCACCCATAAACCTCGTTCCAAAACCTTTCCCTTAAAACAAAACTATGCATTAAGAAAATAAACATTATGTAGAAAATTATGTACGTGTAGCTTGGTCCAAAATTATTTTGGCAAACCAAAACTATAAACCAATCTAAGGCATCGAATGTATTAGAAGTATTAAGAAACCAAAAAGCACCTAAATACATAAAATGTCGAAATAATCTACGATTAAAAGAGGATAAAAAGTATGATCTATAGATTTTAAAAAATTAGAACTTGAACAATTATACCTATGCGTAAGTGTGTTTATGCTTGGGTAAGTACATGTGTGTGGGCATGTATGTCTGTATATGTTATCGATTGAATTCTACGACATGCCCAAAAAACCAAACAGTATCTCACCGCAGTTGTTAGCTCAATATAACTTCCAAAAATATTAAAGATTTTCCACAAGCAGCAGCAAAACAAGTAAAAAAAAAACAATTCCGAAAATTCACAGAACCCTAACCACGAAAGACCCGAATTTTCATCCTCAAATTTACAAAATGAAACAATAACACGCATTTAAGTGCCAGAAATACAGAATTCAAGTGAAACGAGAAACTTACACAAATGTAGGCTAGGTTTCAAATTCCAGATACGGGAGAGCTCCAATCACAGCTCACTCTATTTCTGTCAACAGTTTCACACTTTGAACCAGACTATCACATTCTCGGGTGGGTTTTTATATAGCGGACTTCAAATCCGGATTCCAAATCGAGTTAACTCATGCGGGCGGAGAGGTTGGCGGAGACAGCTGGTGTAATTCTGAGGGGAACTGCATTGACGGCTGAAGTGCAATTTGGGATGGACGCCTTGATTCAACGGTTGAGATTACATATTCTTTTAGAGCGTGATTTTATAGAATAGTACAGATAGCGTTGACTTTTGATGATTGTTCACTTACCTTTGTCCCTAGTTTTGTTTTGTTTTGTTTTTTTTTTTCCCAGCAAATTCATTTCCGATTAAACATTCTTGTAATAAAATATTTTAATGTCATTTTTTTCTTACATTTAAATACATATTTTTCAAAAATTCATTTTCCCCCAAAAAATGCTCGTTATAATGATTATCAAACAAATGCTTGGTCCCTTTTGAGCCTTAATTTTTAAAATTTACTTTCATTCATATTCATTTTTATCTATACATTCTTTAAAATAATTTTATATGTAAATTCAAAATATTTCTCTACTTTTTAATAATATATTTTTCAAAAAAAAAAAAAAAATCCTTTTACAAAATCTCCTCAAAAAATAAGGTTCAAACATGGACTCAATTTATTTAAGTTCATGTTTGGTATGAATTAAAATTTAAGTCAAAATAGATAATTAATTTTAAATTCATATTTAATAAGATTCAAAACTTTTTAACCATGCATTTTATTAAATTTTATCAAATTTTGCTAAAAACTAATTTTAATCATCACCAAACAGGGGCGAAGCTTCGTTTGATAAATCTTTTTGGAATTATAAGTAGGTTAGTTTCATGAAATGTGGTTAAAAATGAATAAAAATCACGACTTCAATGATATGTAAGGTTAATAATAAATCTGACCACATATAATCTCAAAAAATAAAAGAAAAATACTGTCAAACAAGACAAGAATGAACTGCTTAAAAAAAAAAAAAGGTTTCATTAAGGCCCTGCCCTATTTTCCATGGAACTTGAAATTTAAATTTCATTTCCCACCAATTGGTTTGTTTGATTGATAGCCATAATTTTCTTGGCAATTATTTTTCCACTTTATCCCCACACGCGCACATTTTCTACCTTTTTGATGAATTTGGTTTCCCAACATTTTGGTGGGAAATAGAATTTCAGTTTTTTTTTTTTTTCAATTGGAACAAATTTTATAACCAATTGTTTAAAAAAATCATTTTAATGGATAATTTTTATGTAAAACAAAGTCAAACGAACACTAAATTTTGATGAAAAAATGATTTTCTTGGAAATATATATATATTTTTTTTACTTTTCGGCAATGGAAACAAATTTTATAACTAATTGTAAAAAAAAATTATCACTTTAATGAACAATTTTCACGTAAAACAAAGTTAAACGAACACAAAAAGATCCAAAATTTTAAAAAATTTCGGGTGAAATTATACAAATCAAACACGCTTAATTAATAATTCCATGTAAAACAAGTTCTAGACAATTATTGTCTGAAATTTATTTTCTTTCCACCAATTTTCAACCATTGCAATCAAACGAATCCTAAGTTCTTATCCATGTATTTGTTTTTACATTGTTAAAAGTTATTTTTGTTTTAACTTTTATGTCTAAGTTTGACACTGTTTTCAAATAAAAGCTTTTTAAACGTTGATTTTAAAAACGCTTTAAACAATCAATGACACTATTTTTGACATATTTTGAAATGTCAAACATAGTGTACAATTTTTAATTCGTTACAAAAAAGGTGTTGATTTTTTAATTATTTTTCGAGATGGGTTAAAATAGGAGGAATTTAGTGTAGCTATTTAGTTGCGAAAGATGCTTCCGCCAATAAGTTTGATTGTTTTATTTCGAGTGTATAAATGAGTTTGATTTGGCCATTCAACTCTTTTTAATATGTAAAGAATTAGCATTTTTATTTTTAACAAGTTTTAAATGATTTTAACGTTTTAAAAATATAAGGTTCTTTCGACACTTGTAATCTATAGCTTGAAGCATTTGCTCTTGTCATGAATCAATCCAAATATCAAGAATGTTTTGATATCAATTGTTGAGAAATCGGCCCAAATAATTAAAGAAGAAAAATATTGACAATATGAAATTTAATGGATCACACAACAATCAAGAAAATTGTAGAAGAGGAGAATTCACTATACCAAGAAATAACTAATTATCTTACAAGATTTGATGATCTCAATTTAATCTAAACAATTCTATCTTGTTTATAATATATATACAAAGATCTAATTGTTATAATCTCTATTTTCTCTTTCTTTTTTGAGTCACTTTTGTGCCTATACCTTGTGGAGTATTTATAGAAATCAAAACTTGAAGTTTTGGAGTCCAAGATAAAGTAGAAGTCCCAAAAATCCGACTAGAACAAGAAAACTGTCGAAAACGCATTTTCGTGCCCGAACTGGCCGGCATCCCGGCGCCGGGTGTTCTGCCCCAATTCTTGTTCTCGGTGCCACTCCTTAGCGCCTTGACGCCCGTTTCTTGGGTTTAATGCTTCAAAATATGTCTTTAGCCATCAAAGAGTTTTTTTTTTTCAAGTCAAACTCCTAATTATCATTGAATTTGATCTTCACGGCTTAAAACTCTACAAACTTAAATACTTTAAACTTCCTCCAATC
>CAIGRH010230725.1:0-11693 GCA_903798295.1 Fraxinus nigra | reverse complement strand
TCATTCTGATGGTTGGGCGAGCACCTGGGCGGGCGCCCAGTACACAGTTGGATAGCCTTCAATGTTTTAGTCATATCTTTCAATACCGATGTCCGATTGAGATAATTCATAATGTGTTGAAAAGCTAACTCAAAGAACTACAACTTTGCTTCAGATACCATCTTCAAATTCGATCATTTTACACATCAAAATTTAGTCTCAAAATGAGGCTAAAAATCGGTGAAACCTTTTCAGCTTGAAAGTTGATATGCAATAATGTTTTGGCTAAATTTCATCCCATTGACTCCTTTTTTCATCTAATTGACCTCTAATACTCTCGAATTTAAATCACAAGGTTAGAAACAAGTTTAGAATATTTGTACTTTAGTCCCTGAACTATCACTTTCTTCCATTTTGGTCCATTTTCACTTGTTTCTTCCAAATCACGACATATCCATAGAATTGCAGCCTAAATCAAATATGAGCATAATGAGTATATTTTGGCACAAAATAAACATACGAGCACATAAAATAAGGAGGAAAAAATATGCATTTTACATTCCTATCAAATTCCCCCACACTTAGCTTTTGCTCGTCCTCGGGCAAAACTCAAATTTGATTTCCCAAAAACACCAGGTCATAATGCCAAGAATTCACCTAAATAAAAATATGAGCGTAATGAGTACATTTTAGCATCAAATAATCATACGAGCACATAAAATAAGGAGGAAAAAATATGCATTTTACATTCCTATCATGCGCCTTTAGGGTTGCTTCCAAAAAGTCTCTGGGTTCATTGTTAACCAGAGATGAAATGAGACCAATCTAGAAAAGATTAAGGCCCTAATTGATATGAGGTCACCTCAGAAACCAAAAGACGTATAGAGCCTCACCGGACGTGTAGCCACGCTGAACCGTTTGGTTTCTAAGGCCACGGATAAGCACCTCTCTTTAAAATTCTAAAAGGGAAAAATAAGTTCTAGTGGACAGAGGAATGTGATGTAGTCCTAAAAGAGCTAAAGAAGCACTTGGGACAGGTTCCCTTCCTCTCTAAACCAAAGACCAGCAAACCACTGCAACTATACTTGGCAATAACCCCCAAAGCAATTAGATCGATTTTGGTAAGAGCAGAAAATGATCACCAGCTGCCTATGTATTATGTAAGAAAAGTACTATTGGCAGCCGAGATTCACTACTAGACATAGAAAAGTTAGAACTCTCATTAGTGATATCCTCATGAAAATTGAGGCCATATTTCTAGGCCCATACTATTCATATGCTAACTATTTCTCCCTGAAGCAAGTGCTGCAGAAGCCTAATGCTTCAGGAAGGTTATTGAAGTGGGTTGTGGAACTCAGCAAGTTTGATATTGTATTCAAGCCAAATGCTGCTATAAAAGGTAGGCCCTAACAGATTTTGTAGCAGAGTTCATACCTATTCTGAAAATTAAAAGGAGATGGAACCTGCCGAACCTCCTACATAGAGTCTCTTTGTCGACGAATCGTCAGGAGATTTCGATTCAGGAACAAGAGTAGTTCTTGTTAGCTCAAAAGGACATAAGCTTACCTGTGCTATGAGATTCGGCTTCAAAGCCACTAATAACGCAGTAAAATATGAGGCCCTCATTGCAAGCCTCAGACTGGCCAAGGAAATTCAAGGAAAGAGGCTCGTAATCAGTAGTGACTCTCAGTTTGTAGTAAGCCAGGTTCATGGCAATTTCTCAGCCAAAGACAAGTCCATGGCCGTATACTTGAAACTAATTATGGAGTTCATTTATGTTTTCGAAATATTTGAGATGTTACAAATATCACGCACAAAAAATGCTCATGCTGACTCCCTTTCAAAGTTGGTCAGTAGTAAAGATTCTGAAATGCTCGTTATAGTACCCATAGATTATCTTCCTAGACCTTCCACTGCCACTGCCACTGCCACTGGCAAAGAGATAATGTAGGTTGAAGATACTCCATTATGGATGAAGCCAATCATATCTTTCATCAAGGACCAAACATTACCCTCTAAAAAGAGGAGGCATAGAAGCTCAAAAGACGAACCGCTCACTTCGTCTTCTAAGACGATGTGTTGTATAAATAAGGATATTCCTTACCTTTGCTTCGATGCATAGGTAGGAAGAAGCCAATTATGTGCTCCAAGAGATTTATGAAAAAATATGTGGCAATCACATGGGAAGATGGTCCTTGGCACATAAATTGTTAAGGCAAGGATATTATTGGCCTACCTTGAAAAAGGATGCACAACAGCTCGTTAAAAAATGTGACAAGTGTCAAAGCCTTGCAACAATTCAGAAATAGCCTTCACAAGAGCTAAGTGTTGTCTTTAGCCCCTGGCTATTTGCTAAATGGGGGATTAACCTTATAGGTCATCTTCCCAAAGGAAAAGGAAACTCTAGCTTCACAATTGTCGCCATTGATTATTTCACCAAATGGCTAGAAGCAAAGCCCCTTGCTAAAATTACTAAAGGAAATACTTCCAAATTCCTCTGGAAAAATATCATTTGTAGATTCAGAATTCTCCATTTAATTGTATAGGACAATGGTCGATAGTTCGATAATAAGAAAGTCAGAAGCTTATGTGAGAAGTTGGGTATTAAGAAACATTTTTACTCCCCATACCATCCCTAAGCAAATGCACGGGTGGAGGCTGTTAACAAGACAATCAAGTACACATTGAAGAGAAAATTGGATACCTATAAAGGGGCTTAGGTTGATGAGATGCCTCAGGCCTTTTGAGCCATACGAACTACAAGTAGAACTGCTACAGGAAAAACTCTGTTCTCTATGGCTTATGGGGCCGATGTTATGAGCCCAATTGAAGTAGGTCGGACATCCACTCGTCGAATTCATTTCAATGAAATATCTAATGATGAGATAATAAGATGTGAATCAGATCTTCTTGAAGAAATGAGGGATGATAACTGGCTATTACCAACGAAAAATGAATAGATACTACAATTCTAAAGTAAAGAATAAGTCATTTTGTTTGAATGAGTTGGTGCTTGAAGAGCATTTTTATCTTCCAAAGAACATGGTACATGAACCCTTGGTCCCAAATGGGAAGGCCCATACCCCATTAAGGAAAAGATTCGGTTTGAAACCTATAAAATCGAAAATATGGATGAAAAGGCACAACCTCACCCATGGAATATAGAACATTTATGGAAATGCTATCAGTAATGATGTAAATATACAGTTTGTGCAGTTCTTGATTTAATGAAATTGACATTTATCAAATTTTTTGTGCATCAAACTACCTCCCAAGAGACAAAAGTCCTGGGAAAAGCCTATGTATAGAAGAACTCCCTATGCAAAGAAGCGTGAGCACCTCGATGATGAGCTAGATCCTAAAATGGACCACTTCTGCACTCGCGAAGTGCTACACATGTCTTTAACAACAAACGTTGTTAAGGAAGCCTCAGCATGGGCGAGTCGCTCAACCCCATGTTCAGGAAACAAAGTTCGTAGTCTAAAAAGTTAAAAATTTTGCACAAGTTAAAGTCGATAAAAATGCCTTCTATTGACAAAAGTCAGAGGGGAAGCCTCTTCATAGATGACTCGTTCCTATGAAGAGACGTGTGGGAACCTCGATGTGAGTTGGATCCTACAATGGACCACCTGTGTATTCGCGAAGTACTGCACATGCCTTTAAAAATACAAGTTGTTAAGAAAGCCTCACCATGAGTGAACCACTCAACCTCATGCTTAGGAAAATTATTAATCTTGGTAAGTTAAAATTGTTCTTAATTCTGGTAAAGCAAGTTCACTAAAATCAATAAAAATACCTTCTATTGACAAAAGTCAGAGGGGAAGCCTCTTCATAGATGACCCATCCCTATAAAGAGACACGTGGGCACCTCGACGAGGAGCGGATCTTAAAATAGACCACCTTTGCACTCGTGAAGTACTATACATGTCGTTAACAACAAAAGTTTCTAAGGAAGCCTCAACATGGGCGAACCACTCAACTCCCATGCTTAAGAAAAGAAGGCAAGCAAACTATCAACACTTGTACAAATTAAAAATAAACAAAGTTGAATAAAATTACGAAGTGGTTAAGGGCTTCAGCTTGATGTTATCATTGAAGTTTGATGTGCATAGGTTCGGGAACTTATGAAGGTACACGACCTCCTAACACTTGTGCAAAATTATAAGTTTGATGTTATTACAAAGTTGAAGATGTTACTGAGGTTCGACGTGTATAAGTTTAATGTTATTATAAGTTCGATGCACATAAGTTTACTATTATTATTGAAGTAAAAGTGGTTCGAGGTACACTAAAGAGCATTACAATATACAAAAAACAATAAGTGCAGAAAGTAAAAAAGTACATAAGCAAAAAGAGATTTCATTCATTCAAATAAGAATTTACAATTGCGGTCGAGGCCATTTACATAGAATAAAGAGCTATCTATACCTGTTGTGGATGAGGGGCTACGAAGGGAACGATCACATCAAGAGCCATGACTTTAGGAGCCTTTTTAGCATTATCATCTTCAATCTCAATTACTTGGCTACCCTCCGCCGGAGTCTGAGGCTCTCATTCTTCCTCTTCAAGAAATTCTGACCTTAACTCATAAGTGTTGATGCCTTTGATGTTCACCTCAAGCCACACCACCATTCATGTGTAGGCATACCTCCACCAGTACTTTGCGAAACTTTGGTATGCCTCTATCAAATGAAAGTTCACGAGGTAGCATTTTTCGACATCATCCCCAGCAGACTAAGCTTCTTACCAAGCCATCTCTACTTCTTCTGTTAGGCCAAAAACTTTTAAGTTCAGCTCCCCACTTACTCTTTTAGAACAACATTCTCTTTATTGGCCTTCTCTAAGGCTTCAACTGCCAGCCTCTGATGGGCATCAGATGTCTTCACTCACTTCGTAAGAGAGGCCACTTTACTTTAAGACAATTGAACCTCCTTTTTCAAGTTATCAATTTCTGCAAAGGCAAAAGCAAGCTTCACCAACTCTCAACGTTATTCTTTTTTAGAGCCTCAGCTTTTGCTTTGGCTTTGCTGGCAGCCTCCTCAGCTTGAGAGGCTTTATTGAAGAATTCATGATTTTTACTTTGAATGATTTTCAAGAGGGCTTCAGCCTCTATGGCGACACCAAGCCCTCCCCACCTGGCTTATTATCGTGGAAAACAAGTCAACGGCGTCCCTGGTCTCCAAAAGCTTTTGACACCTCTCTATTAAGTACTTTTGAAAAGGGGCTATTGCAGTTTGGACCTCCGAAGAAAATAGGGTAAGAGATTCATAAACCAATTTATCCATCTTCTTCTTCACGGCGAACCTGGTTCACTGATGAGCATCGGAAGTGGTGGAGTCACTTATAGACCTTACTTTCTTAGAAGACTCCTGCATCTGGGACTCCACAATAAATAACCTTTTCTGCCCCCAGAGGTTGTAGCTATGGATGCTGCTAACAACTTCTCCCTAGTAGGGACGTTGCTGCAAGGAGGAGTGACGTCATTTGAACCACACACCTATTGGTGGAGAATCGACATTTTTTCTTGTGGACTTCCTCAACGATTTTCTTTCCCTTCTCCTTTATGGGAGGTCGTCCCTTTTCTGGCTGCCAACCTCTTGGCAGACCTTCTCAATTTGGTCCCTCACATGCTTGGTGGCGATAGATAAGGGCTTCAGACCCTTTCTACTAGAGGTGGAGGTTGTAGCGAGTATGGTATCCATGTCCAGAGTGGGGTGCCTCAGTTTCTCAGAATAGGTCAGACACAGTTAAGTACATATAGAATGAAGTTCGAAAATAGAAAATCAATACCTCTGTTGGCCATCAAGCAAAATTCTTCAAAAAATCTCTTTGAAGTGATCAAGAGATCAAAGTTGCGAGAGGAGGATGGTCGGCGGTAGATGTCTGTCAAGGTCTCCCAATTACTCTCGTTTAACTCGAAGCATTTGACCCATCATGCAAAGCAACAGAAGAATGTTAACATCAGTTCCACCTATTCAAAGAAATCAAAAAGCAAAAATAACACTCACGGGCTTCGGAGTAAGAGGTCAGAACTTTTACATGATGGACAGTATCACCCTCACATTTCTACCATTTTCCTTTTACCCAAAACCAAGACTCCTTCCATCCTTAAATGAAGGAGGGAAGGCCAAGGACAAAGGGAAAATTGACCCTCATGAATAGAATGAGTACCACCTTTTGAGTTCTCTTTTCACAGAACCAGGGGTTAAAAGATAGTTTGGAAGACATAGGGAGGCATGTCCAACTTGTACAACCTGAATACGATTCTGAAAAAAGGATGTAAAGGTCCCAGCCTTTAGGAAAAACTCATTGATGGCGATACAACTCTACCTAAAAAAGCAGGCTCGCTCTTCAGGAGTGAGGGAGAGGAGTTCTATGTTATATGGGATCCAGTATTTTTCCCTAAGGTTCGCTAGGTGGGTCTGATTTACAAAAGATAAGATTTTGGCTACCCCCATGCTATCTCATTGTCTCTCCTACCTCCTAGAAGGCAATACACTTTGTCTAGCTTGAATGGCTCGGACCAGGTCTGTCGTGCTAATAATCTCAACTCCAATCTTAGTCGATACCTCACTAATGTCAACATTCTCCCTAGTAGTATTTAGAGATGCCATTGATTTAGATTTTAATGTTAAAAGCTTAGGATACTAGTTGGATGAAAGAATGGTGAATTATAGCTAGAAAGTGAAAATTGCAAAAGAGAAGAGAATGAAAACTTGAAAATTTTGAGAAATTCAAATGAGGATTGTGCTAAAGGCAAAAGTGAATTTTTTTTGTCATGAATCTTCCCCTTTTATAGGCAGAGGCTCTCAAATCCCAACTGTTGGATGTCAATCTAGATCATCTAACCGTTCATTTGAAGTTTCAATCTAGACCACTCAATGCATCAGCTACTTCATCTTCTACAGTCGATATCAGAGCATTTGCCTCATGTGCTCTCGTGCTCCTAAACTTCACAAGACGTGTGCAAAATAGCCATCGTTGTACATTAAATGCAGTGACAGGTGCTTGTGTAGGAAGTTGAACCACTTTAGCTATTTTTTCTTGGAAACGTACAAAGATAACATATCATTTGGGTGTAATAATTCAAGACACCTCGTGTCCTCCAAACGTTTTAAAAGTCGGGCTCTTTGTAATTATCAAGGTGAAGACCTAGCAAGGGTTAGAGCCACTTCTCATCAACCAGTTCAGATAAGGCTTCAGATGTGCAAAGGCACTTCTGACGATACAACCTCGGACTTTATCCACTTTACTGACAATCATAATTGTTCCAGCCAAAGAAATATCTGAAAGTATACAACTTCGGACAACACTAGCAAGGGTCCGCATAAGTCGGGAACATTAAAATTCTAACAAGAACATAAATGTATATTGTGGTATGGTAAATACCACCTCAACAAAATTTTTATACATGTTCATGCATTAAATAAATAATAATGCCTAGACTTGGAGAACTATTGTTACACCTTACCTCTGAGGCTCAAGTCAGAGTGTCACATACCAATCCATGTAGGCAGGAAAGTCAACAAATACCTAACTAGTCAAATGTAAAGAAATAATAGGAATGGCCGAAGCTCTTATGCCGAAGGTAGGAAAGTCAACAAAGACCTAATGATCAAATGTAAAGAAATCATATAGATAGTCGAAGCTCTTATGTCAGAGCACTGCCTAACTTCTTCACCCAGCCCGAAGTTCATGGAGTTGAAGCTGTCTCTTACAAGATCTGTAATCAATCTTTAGGAATGATTGATGTAACGTTAGTAATTATGTCAAATATGTCAGCCTGTTGTATAGGACGGCTAACCTGTTGTCAAGGTATTTATTGTATGACATACATTGATGTGAAGCCCTAGTTAAGAAGATGAGGCCACATGGTTCTAATCCAACAGATATCACGTCGGCCTTTTAATATAACCACTTTGTAACTCAAAAATGGTTGGGTTTTTAGACCTTGAACTCTTGAATTCTTGATAATACAAATCATCTTGTAAACTCTACCTATATTGTTTAGTTCCTCACACATATTTTAGGTTGATCTTTTATTTGGTTTACATTAGGATTCGATTGGTGATTGTCGTTAGCACAATTACCCTTGTTTCACCTATCGGAGCTTGAACATTTTTATCTCCTGCTGTAGAGTAGCTCATCGGTTTTCCGGTTAAAACGTGTTGAGATTTGCTTGAGTTAGCGGGAGTGGACCGACATCTGTTGTCCACATAAGTGTCACGTTTTTCGGAGTCAACATATTATATTTTGTGGAAAATGGCTACAATCGCATTTTCGGAGTCAACATATTATTCTCGTGAATGTTATGCAGTACAATATATATCAGGAAGCCAAATTTGAATTTACACAACACCTGTTAAATTGATTAGATTGCATTCCAAAAGAAAATTATGATAAAACGAGGATCACCTGCCATTTGTAGTTCACAAAACCCAAATTTAAGATAAGAAATTGAATTTATTGAGATCAATTGTTTTTCTCTTTCACGAGTCATGTATGAAGCACATGTTGTCATGAATTAAAAAAATGAAAAATATAACTAAATGTGCTAATTACGTTTTTAGCGGTCAGAATTAAGAGCAATCAGAAACACTACCCAACTTGGATTCCATAAAATGGCAATGTAAGATTACATAAACAACACAACCATGAGTGTGAACAAATTACCTATAACTCTTGACAGGGCCGACCTTGAGAATATAGAGGCCTTAGGCGACTAATTATTATGAGNTGTTGTCATGAATTAAAAAAATGAAAAATATAACTAAATGTGCTAATTACGTTTTTAGCGGTCAGAATTAAGAGCAATCAGAAACACTACCCAACTTGGATTCCATAAAATGGCAATGTAAGATTACATAAACAACACAACCATGAGTGTGAACAAATTACCTATAACTCTTGACAGGGCCGACCTTGAGAATATAGAGGCCTTAGGCGACTAATTATTATGAGGCCCTTCAACATAATCATTTTTTCACAAGTGTAGCAATATTTAAATAATTAACACTTGTATATTAAAAAGAAGACTTTATATAATTCAAAAGATAGAGTAGCAAGCTAAAACTTGTCTAACAACCCGAAAGATTAGGCTAGCATAAGATTTAACCTTCTCACATTTGAGATATAAAATTAGTAATCAAACTACTGAAATCAAGTTTTTCCAACATATTTTTTTCAATAGAAATAATAGCTAATCAATTCAACCGCTCTTGTGATGTGGTTGATCGAAGATAAGACTTAATCAACTTTAACTTTGAAAAACTTCTTTTAGAAGAGGCAACTTTGACATGAATAGTCGATAATACTCTATAAGAAATCCAAGTATTTGCAAAATAACAGTCCATTCTCTTAATGTAATTAAACTTTACAAAAAGTTAATTACCAAGAAGGGACAAGAGTTAATTACCCAAATGGTCATTAAACTTTACAAAAAGTTTTCACAGGGTCACTAAACTTTAAAAATCACCCAAGTCATCACTAAACTTTGCAAATGGTTTCCACATGTCATTGAACTTCAAAAATCATCTCATTCATCACTAAACTTTGCAAAAGGTTTCCAAGAGGATCATTAATTCAGTGATTCCCTCGGAAACCTTTTGCAAAGTTCAATGACCATGTGAATTTTTTTTTTTTTTTTGCAAAATTTAGTGATGAATGGAGTAATTTTTAAAGTTCAATGACCTCATGTAAACCTTTTGCAAAGTTCAGTGATGACTTGGGTGATTTTTAAAGTTCAGTGACCATGTGAAAACTTTTTGCAAAGTTTAATGACTATTTGGGTTATTAACCCAAGGGACAACAACCAGAGAAAAATGATACAATCAAAAGAAAATCTAAAGGGGAGTGCTTAAATTGTGGTCAAAAGGGATGTTGAGAAAGGAATTACCCAAGAGTACCTAGCTTCCAAAACCAAGATAAGGGTATGTCATTCTACAATTGACTTGGTTGACTCTACTAATATCTGGATTCTATAAAAACCATGTTTGCAATTCTTTGTAGTGTTTTAGGTAACTAGGTGACTTAATTAGGGCAAGTACACTCTTAGAGTCGACATTTGAGCAGTGGTGTCTGCAAGAGCTATTGGAAAAATTTATCTTTAATTTGATAATTATAACAATATTTTGAATAGTTGTTATTTTGTCCTAGATATTACGCGAAACTCAGTTTCCATTGCTTTGTTATTGGAGCAAGGATACTTTGTTAATTTTACACGTTTCTGAAATTGAAATTAGATTGAATAAAGCCCCAATATCACTAATAATTATAAAAAGGCAAAAGCTTTCTCATACGAGTGAGACTCTCTCATGGAGATTTTGATTAACTCCTATTAATTTAGACAGAATTCAAAGACTTGTTAAATATAGACCTTTAAATAACTTAAAGGTAGAATCTTTTCCTGCTTTCAAATCGTGTTTGAGTGGTAAGATAACTAAAATGTCATTTTCTTATAAAGGACATAGATCCAAAGAGGTCTTAGAATTAGTACATCATTTACATTTGCAGACCTATTAACACACAACTTCGAGTAGTTACGAGTATTTTATCACATTTAATGATTATTACTTTAGATATGGTTATATTTATTTAATGGCTCGCAACTCTAAGGCTTCTCTTGAAAAGGCAATAAGGAGTTTTTCCTAGCAACATCGAGACAAATTCGAAGGAGAATGTACAAGCTATTATCATAAGAAGTAGGGTGCAATTTCCCAAAATCACGGTAACACGCCCAAGGGCTCAATCCGACGAGTCACTTGTGGAAGAAGATAGGCTTGTTCAAGAGCCTAATGTAAGTGGTGAAACAACCAAGAAAAGTGAGCTCAAGCCATCAACATCAAAGGTTCTAACACTAGTCAAGGTATATGTAACTCCCATCCTTTATCCACAAAAGCATCAAAATCATAAGCTAGATGTTTAACTTCGAAAGTTTTTGGAGGTGTTAAGAAAGCTACACATAAATATTTCTTTTGTTGATCCTTTAGCTCAAATTTCAATTTATGTAAAGTTTATGAAGGACATTTTTTCCAACAAAGAAGACTTGAAGTGCGTAAAATGGTGATGCTAATGAAGGAGTGTAGCGCTATCTTACAAAATAAATTGCCTCCAAAAACCAAAGATTCATGGAGTTTTCCTATTCCATACACAATTGGTAATTTAAATTTTAGTAAAGCTTTATGTGATCTCGGCGCTAGTATTAGTTTGATGTCTATGTCGGTTTTAGGAAATTCGAATTGGAAGAGTCTAAGGTAACCATCGTATCCTTACAATTGATCGATAGATCGATCAAGTACCCAAGGTGTCACGAGCTACAACTTTGCTTAAGCCTCGTGATCTTATTGCAGCCGTAGTTTGCTCAACTTTGACCGTACATTGTAAATAATTTATTTAAATAGATAAAAATTAGAAAATTTTAGTATGATTCTTCAGCCAAAAGACGTCTACTCCCGTCAGTTGAATTTTTGTTTCGAAGTCTATTATAGGGGGTATTAGTCTTTCAAATATTTTCAAGCTTTCTAGTGTTCGCCCCGTGCACTAGCCATTGTAATTTTTTACTTTCATCTATTGTAATGTTCAGGTTTCAAGCTATCAATGATTAAGTTTATTTCAATGCATTTCAATTTCATATTGCAAGTTTTCTTTAAATTGTGATCAAATTTACTTTCTTCCCGAAACGATCGAGAGACGGCGGAAGGTAGTTTAGCGGAGCA
>CAIGRH010230701.1:0-23130 GCA_903798295.1 Fraxinus nigra | reverse complement strand
CGACACACTAATATTGCCTTCAAACAACACAGCCCGTGCATTGCACGGGCATTTGACTAGTTAAAAGAAAAGAAACATTTTGAATTCATATACTATTCTTGTTTCTTAGTCTTTATTGATAACTTGTTCTTATTGTAACATTCCAAATCTTTTAGCCGATCTTTGGCACTTCAGAAACTTTTCCATTCTCATCAAGAAAAATCCAAACTCGATTACAACAGTAATTCTCGATTATACGATTGCCATAATAAACAATCACACCGGTCACAGATGGATTGTCTCTCTCAATGATGCTCTTGGCTCGTGCTCCATCCATGCCAATTGTATTAGGCCACGTGTATATCCCTGTATAGAAACATTGTTACGAATTGAAATAATTATTTAAAAAAGTAAAAGAAATAAGATGTGCATGTGACGTTTATGAGAGCAGCATGATTCGTGTTAGAATTTCAATTATTTGATTTGGAACCACAAATACATTGTGAAATACACACGTTTTTCAATATTTTTGTTTTAATGAGCAACAAAATCTTTATACGAAATTAAGGTGTATATATCTTGCATTACTAATCAAAGCTATATACAAGAGTTTAAGCACCCTCTACCTAGATGAATAAGTACTTATGGCAAAAATAAGAGAAGGTTTAAGTGGAAAATGAAAAATGAATACTCACCAGAGTCGCATCCACTCACACAAGTACATGGTGGATAAGGAAATCGACAAGACATTTTTTTATATATATACCCCTCAAGTTTATTTTTTCTTTGTAGTGATAGTTAGAGACTATTTGCGCCTTTTTATACCTTTTTTTTACAATGGCTAGAAAGGGAAAACAATAATAATAATAATATAGTTATTATTTCAACTTTGAATTGTTTTCCAAATCCAAATGTTATATAATTGATTTATAGAGACGTTCTCGATTGAGATTTTAATCAATTTCATTAAAATCTTTGTATTCTCAATAACTCGTAGATTTATAAGGACTTCAAATTTAGAAATATACAGCAAGCTCTTTTGAGATTTTATCATTTTTAATAAAATTCTTGTGCATCCTATAGAAAAATCTATTCAAATTCAAGAAATTCGTTAGAATTAGTAATATTTTAAAATTCATTAAAACCTCCGTTGAGGACACCCCTTAATGTTGTAATCGTGATGAATCATAATAATAGTTTGGAGTTCTCTGAATATGTTATTGTAATTATTAATTGAAATAGATAAGAATTCAATAAATGAATATTAAACCAAATCCAAATATGCTTTCAAATCATGTATGCAATCTGGAAAAGTAATTGGGGATAATTTTTTTATTTTTTCCTTTTCAAATGACAATTTATTAGACTGCTCAATCCAGGCCCAAATCCAGGGGACCGAGGTGGATGCACCTCGGCCCTTGATTTGAATTCATGTGGGGCCCTTTTTTATCACATCAGGGGCTAAGGTGTACCTCAGCCCCCTGGATTTGGCTCGATCATTGAGCCTGGCCGAGCAGTTTAATCCATTAATTGTAGGGATTACTACTGTAGTTTGTCGAGGTCACACGAGTAAAATGACCCAAACTTCTAATGTCAACTCAACTTGATCCATCAAACCATACTTTGATGGATTGACCACACTTACTAATATTTTGAAGATACTCCAATAACTAACCCAAACTCGATGAGCATGTCACTAAAGAGGTCCTTGCATAAGACCAAATGAAACATGATCTTGAAACTAGTCTTCATAGAAGTCAACTTGGATCCTCGTACAAAAACTTTCAACGTGCTCCTTAAACCTCTCCAACCACTATAGAAAAACATTTAAATACGTAAGAAGTATAAAAAGTGTACAATCAACTACCAAATTAGAGAACACATAGCGACCATCGTATTCATTAGTAGATGCATAGTAATAGTAGTTGGATATTATAAGCTTCTTAGATTGTTAGGCTACAACGAAATCTCCAACCGAAGTATTCTAGGGCTAGGCCTGCAAGAAGTTGAGCAAGTCCAATTCAAATCTTATCACACTCGACATGCGCGAGGCCTGTAGTATACTCTCGAGTTTGCTTATTAGACTAAATTGCAGACAATTCAAAGACTCAATCCAAAGATCTTGTCCAAAATTTCCTCTCTACTGAAAAGTGATACATGCCTTCAGTCCTAGTAGAAAATCACTGAATAACACATACATCAATGGCGTGGTTTGTGGGAACCATCTTGATTCACCATCTATGAACGAAGAGTTATGTCAGTCGGCAGAAGGAGGACAACCATGTAATAACTCTACGCTTCTGTCACCACTTGCAACAGAAAAACTACCAGCACATCATTTGTGCCTAAAGAACACATATAACCCCTTACAAGCGCAGGTTGCTGCATTAATGACCATGCTCAAGGAAAGCAAGAATAGTCCACAGTGAGCGGCGTAACCTCAACATGTGATAACAAATGCTCATTTGCAACAGATGCTCGAAGGGTTATTGAGTTAAAAAATGATGATGCCATAGAACATAGGGCGGCTCATCTCGATAAGCTAAGACCCATGTTACCACGCATGCCACCCAGAGTCTATAAATAAACATACCGAACGATCTCTTAAGTATTGGTGCCACTCGGGTGATAATATTTGGTTAAAAAATTGATTACATCACCTATTGTAGTGTGTCACGTCACCTGATGATTATGAGATCAATTCCGATAAACATAATTCTCTCTAAATTATTTATTTCACACAAAACTCTAACACTCAATCCGAAGACATTGTCAAAAAAATTATCAACTTAAGGTAATCTATGCCTTCATTTTGTTGGAAAATCTTGCTCCATCGTCCACCACCGCTACGAGATCACTCAATAAATCACTCATACATCAACTATTTTTAATTTTAAAAAATTCGTCTTAATAGAATTTGAACTTGAATGTTAATTAAAATATTTATATCACCAAACTTAAATGTTTCGAAATTCGATTTTAAAGAGAAAAATAATAAAAAATTATATTTGGAAATTATCATAAAATCTCTCAAAAATAAAACCACAAAACCAATTGATTCCTGTTTAAATATGAACAGTCACTTCTATAATTTCGTCGCCATGAAACGACGACATATCAAGAAAAAAATCCACTACTGATTCTAGCCGTTACACATCTTCGTGTCTTTTTTGAAAATTGGACCGTTAGAATCTGAACGTTAATACCCCTTTCTCTCCAATTTTCTCTCACATCAACACTATATTCTCGCAAGATCAAATTTAGACACTCCCTTTCTCTCCCTACAAAGCTTTCGGATTTGATTTTGATTACAGGATCGAGTTTTGTTTTTGCATCAATTGTTAATGGCGGTGGACGAGATACCGAATAATTTCTTCATGGTGGATGAGGCCTACGAGTACTCGGCTCCCCAGTTTTATGATTTCATACACGGGGAAACTGATGAAGATCGCCGCAAGGCTGAGCTCTGGTTCGAAATTACCGTATCGCATGCCCCTTCTCGTACGTAATTCTTCAATTTCTACTTTTCTTGATCATCTAATTCTATTATCTTCTTTTAATTTTTAATTTTTTTCTGCTTCTTTCGGGATTTCATACGTGTCTATTGAGTTTCTCTGGAATTTCTTGATTTCATTTCCCCTTCTCCCATTTTGGCTCTTTAGGTTAGAATTTTAGTGAATTGTAACTGTAATCACGGACTATTCGTTATGTTCTTTCATGCTTGATTTTCGAACTAAAAATTGTAAATACGATACTTGGATTATACAGTTCAATTTTAGTAATTTAGGATTTCTAGGGTTTTCTATTACGAGTGGAATTAATGTAGTTTCAAGTCAATTAAAGTTGAATTTAAATTTAAGAATGCTAAACCTTTTATCTTTTAGTAGTGCCATTTTCATGTTTCGAATGACTTGATGTGAAAAATCGTGTTTAATCTTTGGTTTAAACTGATGCAGCATTTATGCCGAGAATTAAGGCAAGCAGATCAGTTCAACTGCAGAGTCTCTGCAATTTTGGTGCGGACGAGCAACTACAGAAGGTGAAGTTAAATTCATATTCTCATTTTTTGTGAATCTGTGTTGAGGTTTAAGCGATGTTATGATGAATGATTGAAGTTTTGACTACTTGTCACAGGCAACAGAGCCTGTAGAAACAATAACCACATCAAATAATACAGAGGAAGCAGTTTCAGAGCAACCAAACTTAACAAAGTCAGTTTTTCTATACTTCTGAAGACTTCTGTATTATTTCCCTTCATTTTGTCCGTTGATCTTTTGTTCGTGTATTTCTTTGAGAAAGATGTACTTAAAAATTAAACCACTCACTGTATGTTAGATCTCAAGAAGAGCTTGTGCCAGAACCCAAGGAAGATGCTGGTACAAATCTTGCTACTGTGGTAAGAGCCTATGGTTCAACATATTAGATTGGTTTTTGGTTTGGGATCTGTCCATTTCTCATTATACTGAAAATCAAATTTCAGAATTTCAATCTTAAGAAGGCATTGGACGTTGAAGCTGTACATGCTGAGAACAATGAAAGGTGTATTTTCTTTCATTTTTCCTTATAAAGAATCTGATTGTTTCTACTGAAGAAGATAATTATTAAATATAGTATAATATGTGGTCTGATTGCATTTGTTGTTGCTGCTGTTGATTTCAGCATTTTAGCAAGTGAAAACTCCTCTTCCCCTGCAAAAGCTGCCCAAGTGACAGACGTTTGCACCCCAGCACCAGTGAATCAAACTGAAATTAGAAATCGTCAGACAGCCAAAAAGATAGACAGTATGCTTAGAAATCCTTCCCCTTCAAAAGCTGCCCTAGTGACAGACGTTTGCACCCCAGCACCAGTGAATCAAACTGAAACTAGAAATCGTCAGACAGCCAAAAAGATAGCCAGTATGCTTAGAAATCCTTCAACACTAAATCCAAAGAATCGGTTACATAAATCACAAGCCAAAAGTAGTAAACCAGCTACTGCTACGAGGTATGTACATCTAAATTTCACCGTGTTAATTTCCTAGTGCTCTAATTATATTTCATTATCTACGAATGTACTTTTCTCCTCATCCTTACTCTTTTCTTTCCCCTGACGAGTCATAAAATGTTCTGTATGGTAATTTTAACTCCATGATTCATATATTCGCAGAGACACAAAGGTGAAGAACACTGTTGGAACTCTTAATTTTGCTCAAGAAAACCAAGCAATAAAGAGGCAAAAGCTTGAAGGAGGAAAATCCCGACAGGTGAATACTGTAATGTTAATTTATGTTTTTCCCAAGTAGAATTTTTTATTTGTCAAATTAATTTCATGTTTATCATATGCAGATTCTTACTATCAGCAAGCCTCCAAACCTACATCACAAATCGAAACCTGGCTCTGATAGCAATCCTTCCAACTTATCCTCTACAACTATGAAAACTCGTAAAGAAGGCAGAAAGGTTAGTTTAACATCTACTTAATGAAATGTAAACCCTTTTGAAACATATATGATTTGCTAACACATAATTTAATGTGCAGATGTACGTTCGAGAACCAGCAGCCCCGTTTGTTTCAATGGCAGAAATGATGAAGAAATTCCAATCTAGCACAAGGGAGATTTCTCTTACTCGCATGAGCAGTTCGCAATCAGTGGTAATTCGAACTTTTTTTAAGAAAAGTTGCATCACTTCAGATATACATATATACATAAGTTTCACACTTAATTTCTAAAATAATTAATCGTATTTTCAGTACGAGGCTGCTGGAACAATGCGGAGGAAGCCTAAGCTTACACTAACACGGCCCAAGACACCTGAATTTGAAACATCTCAGAGGGCAAGATCAGTGAAAATTAAGAGTTCAGATGAGCTCGAGGAAGAAATGATGGCTAAAATGCCCAAATTTAAGGCTCGTCCATTAAATAAAAAGGTACACTTCACCTTTCCTTGTAAATGATTTTTGAAACATCTCAGGTCGTATGCAAATTCATTCATATGACTATTTTCTTCTATGACAGATCCTGGAAGCACCAACAGTACCAGTATTGCAAAGAAGTACACCCCAGCCTATAGAATTTAAGGTAATTCACTAGTTTGCTAAGACAGTAGGGAAAACAAATTATGATATTCAGATAATTAAACAGAGTCGTTTGTACAGGAATTCCGTTTGGAAACAATGTCAAGAGCCATTCAGAGTTCAGAAATATCTACTATAGCTTCGACAGATTCAACACAGGTAGTTTTTTCTGGCCTCAATTTAAGAAGTTCAATCAATGTAATTCCTCAGTTTACATAACGAATTAAAATTGTTGTTGCAGAACTGTCATCAATGGAAACCTCACCACCTTACGGCACCAAAATCACCACTTCTTCAAACATCTCTGCGAGCGCGTCCTCCCAAGATAAAGAGTTCCGAGGAACTAGAGAAAGAGGAACTTGAAAAAATTCCTGAATTCAAGGCAAGACCTCTGAATAGAAAGGTAGCTGCATCTTCAACTTTTGATGATAATGATAGAAGAGTATTCTTGGAATACACATTCACTGTCAATTTTTAAACTCTTCAGATATTTGAAAGTAAAGGGGACATGGGGATATTCTGTCACATGAAGAAGCAGGTTACTATACCTCATGAATTTCACTTTGCAATAGATAAAAGGATTCCACCACCACCAGCTGTTGTTGTCGATCTATTCGACAAGGTAGTAATAGAGAAAGAAAACACTTTTCTAGATATACCAATTTTTCCTAATTGTTTGTTCTCTCACCATATAGCTTACTCTCACTTGTTAATTCTCCTTTCAGCTTTCTATAAATTCAGAACCTCACGAAGATAAGCCTCTTCCGAGAATTACTACACCAAATCCATTTCATCTCCACACAGAGGTATGTACATTCTTTTCATATATGATAGAAGTATGTACATTCGTTTCATATATGATAGAAATTTATAAATTAATGGTAGATCATATATATCTTTTTTTCGGGGGCGGGGTGTATTCATGTTTTTCCTTTGTCATACCAGGAAAGAGGGGCCGAGAAAGAGAGTAGAATCATCATGGAACTCATGCAGAAACAGCTTGAAGAAGAGATGGCTAGGATTCCAAAAGCTCTTCCCTATCCCTATACAACTGATTATCCCGTGGTATGGATTTCCTCCTCAGTCCGCTTAATTTGTTGAGACGATCAACCCAACTTAAATTTTTATGCTCATTACTATCTTTTTGTGCAGATTCCTCCAAAACCAGAGCCAAAGGCATGCACGAAACCTGAACCTTTTCAACTAGAAAGTCTGTTAAGGCACGAAGAGGAGATGCAGAGAGAAATAGAAGAAAGGAGGAGGATTGAGATGGAAGAAGCTCAGATGAGAGTATTTAAGGCCCAACCTATCTTGAAAGAGTAAGAATATGAAAAACATTTATTATATACGTAAACGTTCCTCATCAAGTTGGTTGAGAACTAAAACACTTCCTATTGCAGAGACCCTATTCCCGTTCCTGATAAAGCTCGCAAGCCCTTGACAGAAGTTCAGGAGTTCAATCTACACATAGATCACCGAGCTGTTGATAGAGCCCAATTCGATAAGAAGGTTATTTTCTTTCTCATTTTCTTGCACATTTGAATTTATTTACTTTCAATTTGTTTGTTTGGATACTTAAACAGAGGATTGTTGCACAGATTAAGGAGAAAGAAATGATATATAAAAGATATAGAGAGGAAGCGGAATCTGCTAGGATGGTAAGTGTATACATACTACAAACATTTATTTAGAATTTTATTACGTAGTGTAAGTCTGATCTGACTCTTCTTTTAATGTTCAGATGGAGGAAGAGAAGGCCTTGAAACAGTTGCGAAGAACGCTAGTTCCCCATGCAAGACCAGTGCCTAAATTCGACAATCCTTTCCTACCACAAAAGTAAGAATAATGAAACGACTCATTTGTTACAAAATGTCGTATTGTAGTCTTTTTGGTTGTTTTCATGCATTTTTGTCCCTATAAAATGAACAGGTCTGGTAGAGAAGTTACAAAAGCGAAGTCCCCGAAATTACATGTTGATCGAAGAAAAGAGAAGCGAAGAATAGTGCGTCCAGCGGTACCAGTGGCCAGCACTGCCTCTCATATGAGGTGATTGTCGCCCACGTGATGATGAGGGACACACGTTCAAGACCTCTTGAACCCCATACAATGGATTCTGGCCATTGCTCTGAGTTCTTGTATCAACTCCCATGGTCATCCTCTTAGTCCTCTGGGTCACTCTAAATCTCGTGTTTTTGTAGAGCAGTTTGATATTGTTAACTCTGTATGTGTACTGAAATCATTGAATCCATTGAAGCTATATTTTGGACAAGTATTTCATATGAGAAAACTAGCCCCAATTATGATGGATCTAACACAACCAAATTTTTTACCTGATGAGAAAAGATGGAGAAAAAGGAACACTCGTTTTGAGCAGCAGTAGTTGTTTTCATCCGTATCATTAGATAACATCCCTCCCCATTCTTCTTCTGTAGGCTTTTCTCTATGCACTCTCTTGCACACAATGATCATAGTTTGTTTAGCATAATCCTAGCTCCTCCAAACTATGCCGATTGTGAAGCAACTCCCTCTTGGTTTAAGGAGTTTAAAAAAACTTCTAGAGTTGCATGTGATATGACGAGGAGAGTGCGAAGTACATGTCATTTGTGGATCAAATACTACGTGGCGTTGCTTATTGTCATCCTTCATTGAGATTTGAAGCCTAAAAACCTGCTGATCGATCTACATTAAAGGCTAGAGCAATTAGGCAGGACATTTGGTACTGATTCCAACCTTTCATAGACACTGCAATTCACGGTTTAAAATTCACTCTGCAAGAAAAATTTGAACAATGAGAAGCACTTTTAAGTGGCACGGGATAAACTGCACGAAAAATCTGTATCGTTTACCCGTTGTGTTCATAGAATAATCCTACCAAAGATTTCCATAGGTAGTTTAATGTATGATTATGTTTTGAATTTTAATAACGGACAGCACAATTGATTTAAGGTTCACTAAATAGCATACACTTTCTGAAAATCAAAAGAGGTCACTGTTCAATACAATAATTACAACTATCATGCACTGTCATTTACTCCTGTAAGTAATAGCAATCTGATTATATGAATGGAATTTCAGCAGCATCATGTCAATAGTTCCTTAGATTATCAATCCATGAACCTGGGACTTGAATCTCTTCGACAGGATTTAGTTCAGCAAGCAGCAGTTTTACGAGCTTTCATTTTATGAGGTTTTCTTCAGTAGTAGGTTCATATACCACAGACAAATAGTGGCTTAAATCTCTTGGTGTGAGACCTGGAAACCGATGAATACTGGCTGGCTGTGGATCAATTTTTACAAAAGGCCATCTCATGGATTCTGCTGCTTCACATTCCTCTGAACCATCCCCAATTACACAAAATTGGACATTTGGCCCATTGAAACGCTCCCGGATCCATGAAAAGCACTGAAGCTTTCCCACATCCCATGAACTGTAGACTGAGAAGTTTGGCACCTTTGTCAGTTTTGTTCTACGATTGTATAGCCATAAGCACGAGACCAAAACCAATTTAGTGCAGCATAAATCGAACAGACAGTTAATATGAATAGAGGATGTGTTGATACAGATTGATCAAAATATGTGAAATTTAATTTTGTGTTCTTAATCGTAACCTTGTTGAGTTGCTGATGATATCCATTGGATCTAGAACTACGTGTTTGACTCAAAACAGAAAGAAGCAATGGGGAGGATACATAAAACAGCGATATTATGGGCATGTTTGAGCCCCATTTTTTGTATAAAATGCATTTTGGAATAGTAGATTAATGGATAATGTGTGGTTAAAAATTAAGGAAAAGTTTTGGATTTGAGTGTAATATTATTTTATTGAAGAATGTGTGGTTGAAAAGAAGAGAGAAAAATGTATTTTAGAAAAAAAATGGGGGATCAAACAAGGGCTATATATAAATGTTAGAAATGTAAGAATAAACTAACCATTATCACAAGTAATCAGATCATCAAGTCGATATAATAAGCATTTGACCAAGCTGGGTATCAACGGTCCAGATGTAACCAAGACATTCACATGCTGATGAGAATTGGGATCAGCTGAATCCAAACAGGGGGTCATATCTCTTTTACGAATTACACACTGTTCCAAGCAGGCTCGTGCTGCATCATTTGAGAAGGAAGGTTAGAATAAAGATTGAGCCATTTGAATATTAACAGAAGATAATAGTATACCTATCATCTTACAACAATAGGCAAGCACTGACTATAATATCGTATTTCGTTTTCCCCATATATAGTTCTTTCATCCAATGGACAGAGAACAGCATAAAGATGTAGGACACAACGTTAATGCAGCACAATGTACAACAGCAAGTAGACATTACTCAAGCATGCAAATCAGATCCTCATTGAAATAACTAAAACAGGAATTGCTACGTGTTTTTAAAAGGGTAATCACGCATTTGAAAGATAGCACATGCAGAAACCTAATAGAAAACTGAATGCAGATATTTGCCTATCTTACATCACATGAAGCAGCTGGATATCACATAATATTCAGATATCATGTGCAATCAAATGCCAATTACAATGTTTTCAGGTCAGAACTGTCTATATCTGAGTGGGACTGAAAACATGTTCTCAAAATTGGCTTGAGCAGAAAAGCAGAACCTGCTTCCTTCCACATGGATTCTATGAAAAGTTGCCATTTTTAGACTATTATAATTTGCACAACAGGATAAAGTTCTACCATGTATTAATCTGATTAAAATTTTTTTAGGAGGTAGATGTTGAAAACCAAATTAACATTTTCTCTTCTGATCCCAGGTGCACCTGAAAGAAAACTAACAAAAATCTCTTCTTGAAAAGGTAAATTGAGTTTCATCTATTGTTAACAAGTTCTGTAAAGAGCTAGATAATTATACTACTTTCTCTTATATTTATCTATTTCCAAGAGGAAAAGAGTACAATTAATAAGACAAGTAACTTAAGCAAAAAATGGTTTCTCCGCTATTTTAAAAACAAAGGGGAAGTTGATATTTTACAAGTTTGGTAATGAATTTTTAATAAAACCCAAGCAGATAGTGCATATCTAGTATCTACTATAGTGGAGCAAACTGTTAATTACGAGGTATCATTTGAATAGAAAGCAGCAAAGAAAGGCCGTGTCAACTATTGAGGGGCTGGTCAATATTACCCCAGTAGAGAGATAGAAAGGGATATACATGTATGTATGTGAGGGTGTGTGTGCACGTCTAGATGTGTGCATGTATGGAGAGAGAGAGAGAGAGATAGATACACCGTGGTTAATGGAAAACCAACTAGAAACAGACACCAAAAGATCACAATATCCATTTCGGACTTGAAAGCATAGAATATTAACAAAGGACAGCAACATGCATCAACTTCTAGCCTGAATTTTCTTAATTAAGGTTGATACAATATCTTACATGTTCTATCTTCGTCAAATTTCAAATGCAAACTAAACTTTCTAAGAAATTCATAAAATTGAGGTTTCCCTTCCAGTGTCCTTTCCCAAACAACTTCTGCCAAGAAAATCAACCATGGCACACATGGAATACTCTGCTTCATGCGCGAGCGTTACCTATGGACAAGTCATCAATCATCTTAGACTATCTTATTTTTCAAATGGGAACTAATCAACAATCAAAAGCTGCCCAATTCTCATGTTTTGAGTTTGGTTCCTATTGACAAGGCATTCACCTTTTTCAAATGATATTTTTCATACAAAGCACAAAATCTAACTACTGAGATTTCTTTTATTTTCAAAATACAGAACTGAATTGGACCAGTCAACTTGAGAACACTCGGGGGATAACTTATCACAAAGTAATTTACCTGAAGAGAGCCATCTATCTGTAAAATTATCAGATAAAGCATAGAGATCATCCCAGAGTTTTATCATATCTTGATTGAGAAAACTATTCAAACCCTGCACAAGTAAAAATGTACAGTCATTTAGCATACTGTATTGAACATCATAACATCTTTTTTGCAAGTCCAATAGTTTAGTTAAAAAACGCAGAAATTCTTTAATCAGACACGCCAATTATTTTCAGGACTCAAAGTACAAACTAACAGCAGGAACTAATATTCTTGAATCTAGCACACTTCAAAAAGGCAACACAAATATGTTAGTTCCGGAATCTAGAGGATGAAAAACAACACGTGGCTCTCTTCCAAGAATCTTTATTTGCTCATGTTGGCCTGTGTTACAGATAGATGCATATTTTATTGGAGTGTGAGAGAGTACAAAAACTAAATCACACAGCACCATTATAGTTAAGCCAGCAAACTGATAAGTGCTTATTTTTTCATAATTTCTCTCAGTTTTACTTATTTTTGACTTCTTTACTATTTATTAGTTTCTTTTAAATTTTGTAGGAAACTTGGAGAAAAAAGAATAAAAGAGGTTAATAGGAGCAAAGGAGCACTTGGAGGATTAGGGTGCAAAAAAGGTAAAGCTGGAAGATATGAAGGAAATCAAAGAGGATATTTTCTACAGTAAATAAGGAAATAAAAAGCTGGACTTTTAATTAATTTGGACCACATCAGCTCTAAAAATCCCACAATTAAGGACCCATTTTGACTTAATCTCCCTCTCCTTCTAAAACATGTTATATTCAATTGGGAGAAAAAAAATCTGCAGGTATTCTTTCCTCATTTTGAGAACAATGTTAAATCATCTCTCTCATTTTTCATTCACATTTTCAATTTCCATGAGGGCATCTGGGGTCTTTACACTAAGCTGAACTTTCATAGTACAAAGAACATGTATCATCAAGACCAAATATATGAGTATTTGTTAAACTAATGCCCTAAAGATGCGCATATTATAAAAAAATTGAATCATCAGATAGAATAACCAATATCCAAGAATTAGTTGGTCAGAAGTTATACCAATCGCAAGAAAGAAATAAAGATGACAGAATACGAAAAATGCAAATAATATGACATTCACATTTGCGAGGATATTTTTGTACCTGTTCGTACTTTTGAGCTATAACACGGTGTCGATATGCTAATTTTTGTTTGTTGCTGGCATCTAACAGGGGGCCGAAGCCATCCTGGTTGAAGTTATAATCAGAGAGGTCCTGACCATCATCATAGGGGCTCAAGACATCTAGATAAGGTT
The DNA here is from genome assembly GCA_903798295.1 of Fraxinus nigra. Lineage (NCBI taxonomy): Eukaryota > Viridiplantae > Streptophyta > Magnoliopsida > Lamiales > Oleaceae > Fraxinus > Fraxinus nigra. The sequence continues at coordinate 9,994 of CAIGRH010230701.1, read as the reverse complement.
GATTGAAATTTTCAATCTAAATCAATACAATATAAAAATATATCAGCTAAGAGTTAGGAAAGTACAAAAGGATGGGATGACCATAGAAAAGGAAAACTCACCTGCTCGTAAAAGAAATAGGAATCACACACTTGAAGAATATGATCCTCCCACATCTTGCCTATCTCTACACCATTCTGTACATTCTTTAAACCATTAAAGGCCCCAGCATATGTCCCATTCAGTAAAGACTTGAGCAATATGAGAGTCTCATCCATGTCCCAAATATAAACATTCATTTTCTGATCCATAGCAGCCCTAATGGAAACCCAATGACTGTTTAATAGCGATATAACTGCTTAACTCAATAGACACTGGAAGATAACAAGTTGCCTATCAGACTCCTGGATTACAAAGATTATAAAGAATTCAAAATGCTCAAATGCAACAATCAGGCTATTTAACAAGACTACAAAATTAGCTCATGAATGAGGTTAAACTACAGAATGTTTACTTTCCCTTTATTCATTTAGTCACTAGTTTCACCAAATGATTCAGAATTCAACAGAATTTATGTCCAACGCGAGGCTTTCAAATAATTACTTGGAAAAATCCTGCAAAGAATCAATATTTTAAAGTCCTTTACCATATCCCATAAAGAAATAAAAACGATCCACAACACTAAAATTCCTATCCGCAGAACATTCAATCTTAAAATTAAATTTAAATCGAAACTAACAAGAATCGATCTGGATAATAATTCCGGCACACAAAATTTGACTATGGTAGCTACTGATCGCACTGAAAACACAAAATTTAGTTACGATTCCATTCATGTTATAAAGAAAATGATTTTTTCTCATGAGGTTCTGATATTTTACATGGCGTACACAAGAACATCAAGAATAACTTTTTTTTTTTAAAAAAAAATCGCTAGACCTGCATAAGGGAAATTATATACAGAGAGAGGGTGTCAGATTACCAGCAGAGCTTCTTGTGTTAAATTTGAAGAACACAGCAATCTAGCAAATAGTGTTCTTCGTTTTACGATATTTGATCAGGTTGGGCTCCGATGATTATAATGTCGAATTGGGCCTATCCCACATCATGGAATCATAAGGGCCTGAATGGTGAGAAGCGAAAATCTCGTTAATAGCACTTCATAACAACGTCATGATTTTGTGCCATGTATTGTTTTTAGCAACTTGATTGACCATTTTTCGCATTGATAAGGGGGTGTTTGATGTACATTATTGAAAGAATGATACATTTTAAATAGTGATGCGATGAGAAATATGAGGTTAAAAAATAAGGAAAAATATTAGATGTGATGAAAAATATGATTTTATTGAAAAATGTGTGGTTGAAAATGAGTTATAAAATAATAAAATTTGTAAGAATGTGTGTCAAACAACTTTGATGGGAGTATTGTGTTTGTGGGTCTCATTAAGCTTCGTTTGGCCCCATTATTTCACATACTTAATTATAATTTATTTATTCTTTCTTCTTATCAATCATATATTTTTCAATAAAATAAGTGGGTATTTGATGCACATTATTGAAGGAATTATGCATTTTAAATAGTGATGTGATAAGAAATATGTGGTTAAAAATAAGGAAAAGTCTTGGACGTGATGAAAAATATGATTATATTGAAGAATGTATGGTTGAAAATGAATTTTGAAATAATGAATTTTGTAAGAACGTGTATCAAACAGAGCCTTGAGGGGAGTATTGTGTTTGTGTGTCTCATCAAGCCTCGTTTGGCCCCATTATTCCACATATTAAATTATAATTCATTTTTTTCTCTTCTTATCAATCACACATTTTTTTCAATAAAATAATAATACATGTAAATCTAAAAACTTTTTTTTTGTTTTTATTTTAATCAAACATTCTCCAGAAAATTATTATTCAACTTATTACACAATAAATGGGCTCTAGATGTGTAATGAAAAGTTGATAAAAATTATAAATCAAATGAAATATGCAATTAAACATAAATTTTGATTGCTAACTTACGAATTTTAAAATAAATTGATTATTCATGTTCGAATGATTGACCTTGTTAAAATCTCAAATTGAAACTAGTTTGACCTAATTCAAGTATTGGCTCTTCGTATAGATTTGATCACGGGGTTGACACTCAGCTCCACAAGGTCAATGAAAGTTTGAACTTGACGCATTAGTCAACTAGCCGAGGCCGACTCGCTAACTAATGAATATAGGCAAGAAAAGAATAATGAAAATGGTTCAAATATTATTTCCCGCCTGCTATCAGATCCCGAATTCAAAATCCTACTTCTCCAGAGTCACAGAGGAAACACATAGAGAGGGCATGGTTGTCATTACCAGAAATGTGGAGGGTATCTCCAATCTCTCCACCACCGACGATCCTCTATTACCCTGGCTACGATCCATTGAAAAAGCACTGCAAAATTCAATTCAATCAAACAATTCCACCGATCTCGACGAGCTCGTATCGAAATGTATTTATACCTTCAAGGCCGACCCACGCTACCGAGATGACGTCAGATTTCTCAAGATTTGGTTTCTCTATGTAATATAATGCGAGATTTTGATTTATAGTAATTTTTTTTTTTTTTTTTAAATTTGTTGGTTCAATTGACGAGTTTGATTTGTGCTTGACAGATGGATGGAAGTTCGGATTATGAAAGAGTTTTTAAGGAAATGGAGCAGAACAAGATTTGTTTACGTAATGCTTTGCTTTATGAATCGTTTGCACTCTTTTTGGAAGTTAAGGGGAAGTTAATTGATGCATGTATGATTTACCATCTGGGAATTTCGAGGTTATTAACTTTTCCTAATGAATCATATGTTAGGATATACTGCTGTTTTTTTGGTGATAATAGTTGATGAGATTAGGATGCTTTTTGGGTTTCAGGAATGCTCAGCCTTTGGGGAGATTGAAGAAAGCGCAGGTTTTATTTCTTGAGAGAATGTCAGAGAGGGTGACAAATGGTTCATTTCAGAAGGTATGTTTTGATGAGTTATATCTAACACATTTTTTTTTTTTAAACAAAAAGAAGTGATCTTTGCTAAGAATCAAACCTGTAAACCTAGTCTCTAAGTATATGCAATTTTCTACCGAAGGAGCTCAAACCTAGTCCGTAAATATTTTGTGTTGTTCTATAAACCTTAGTTACCTAAAATCAACACAGAATTATATAGAAGAAAGAAGCATGTTAGCTATCTATGTACCTTTCAAAAAAAAATGTTAGCTATCTATGTAAAACTTTAATATGTGATTTTCTTATGAACTGTATGAAACTCGTGTTAGTGTAGTTCATATTTCTTCTTGGATGAAGAACTTAATCCTCTGTTTGGAAAGTTTATAAATGGTTTACAAAGAGGAATAATATTAGGTCCCACGAAATATGTGGGTAATAATGAGTATTAGTAATGAATTTGTGGTTGAAATTAATGTTTGACTTTGATTAAATCTATAAACTATTTATATATTTGTATCCCATATTTGAGTTGCTCTAATTTTCTTTTGTTTTTGGTGTTAATCTGTGAATGGATAAGATAATGTTCCTATTTGACCATGCTGTGTATGTTGGACTTAGAGTTCAACTAATTTTGGTACAACAAAGACAAGGATAATGCACAAACATGTACGTAAAATAAGAACTACAACATTCTCGTATACTCAAGCACAATAGGTCTGGAGTTGTTTGTCTTGTTTGTAGTGATGTTTGAGTACGAAAAGGCACAACTTCAATGTGGAAAGTTAGCCAAAACTACTTAGTGTGGTGGATCTCTAGTCTGAGCTTTAAGAAGATATTGAAAAACATAACTTAAACTTTTCTAGATGATTATATCGCTACTTTATTTGTCATTTATTATAGCACTTTGATGGTTGATAAATGATGGTGTTTCTTGGTGTATAAAGATATATGCCTATCTTTTTTCAACTCTTCTTTTGTTTCTAGTGAAACATAAGGCCTTATTCTGTAATAAGACAGCTCTTGTCCCAAAACAAGCCTAATATTTACAATGAAACAGCTGATGCATATAACAAATAATGATTATTTCATAGACTATCAATTATTATGGTAATGCTTTCATGTAAATGATAAAAATGTGAAGCTCTGTCTTAAAAACTTGATTATCATGTTATATACGTCTCTAGGCTATATGGAAATAAATTTGTTTTCTAATTTGAATTCAGATTCACCCTCTATAATTCTATGCCAAAATTAGGGGCATTATATTCCAATAGGCCCAACAAACTTAACGAGCACATAGCTAGTTTCAAGGTGATAATTCCTAGCAGCATAATTTAAACGCTTTACTAAGAGCATGTTTAGGAAGTGATCAAACACTATATCTACTTATTTCGTGTGGACCGACAATTAATGCACATTTATTATCCACACACACTCCGAATGACCCACAACTTATAATCACTTTCCAAACAAGCACTAAATGTATGAGTTGGTAATTTGGTTCAAGATTTTGAGAAACAATTGTGAAAATTAGCAGAGAATGATTTGCTCTTTTTCATAGCCCAATAGCTATGTCAAGTGTACGGGATAACTATAAAGCACGGATATATATCCGTATCAAATTTTCTCCCTTTAAATAAGCTTTTCAATTGAAGTATCATTCTTCAATGCTTCAACATTTAGGTTTATGGAGTCTACTCTTCAGTGTGTTGAATCAAGTCAACTGTACATATTTGCATAATGTATAACTCCTACATTGAACACGGTTCATATTCTAGCCTTTAGACTTTAGAGTTTAGATGGCTCATGCACGACTTTGTTGTTCTTTCTGCAGAATGCATGTACTTTATTCTTTTCATTTTCAATCTATTTACATGTTTATAATTTTAGTATGAGATAGTAAAGTTTATACCTATAAGTCTTCACATATCCTTGAATATCATTTAAATTAAATCATTTATAGCTAATTGCACTGTGTTGTTCAAATCAGAGATCTATTTAAAATATCTGATTGGCTGATTTGCAAGTGTCAACGTCTGATGGTAGGCTCTCTTAACATTTTCTTTATTCAGATGGAAAACAATGTTGATTCAGAAAATGACGAAAATTTTGTTAATCCATGGTCCGTCACAACCCTCAAAAACTTGTTGCAGAAGATGAATTCACAAATAGTAAAATATGAGGTAAAGCGAATTGGCTAGTATTTATGTTAATTTTGTATAGTGATTTTGCTTGATTTGTTTTGATAGGCAATAATATTATTGTGCAGGGATACCATCAAAATAATAAAGCATATCCAGGGAAAGTTTCATTATTGTCCTTGCAAAAATCAGCTAGGCAGAAGACCATTGACATAGGTAAAACAGCCTCCTATGGTCTAAGAATATCTTAAGCGTCCCATTTATGATTCTTAGCAACATGGATGGCTAGCTATTATCATTCTTGACACAAGTGGTTAACCTACATGAAAGCTACACGTGCATGCACTCTTATGTACAAATAGCATTAAATACTTCTGTAAATCATGTCATATAATCAGCTATGAAAAAGACTTGCATTCTCAAAGGATCGTCAAACATATCGTGCTTCTTTAATTAAGATTTTATATTCGTGCAATAGTAACCACAATTGTCCAATTCAATACAAAGTTGCAATTCAAAAAATAAAAGTACCCTTGTGATTCTTCAAACATTTAAGTTAAATGTTTGAAGAATCACAAGGGTACTTTTGTCATTTTTTTTCCAAGTGATGTATATATTTTTTTATTCTTTTTCGCAAAATTATGTATATGTTTATTAACTATTTTGCTTACACAATACTTTATGTCTGTGCTTTCAGTACAATCTTTTTGAAATTCAGATAAAGGAGGGTTTGTGTTGTCAATTTTTGTTATGGACGTATATCTCAATTTCTAAATCAGAGTTATGGAGATATCCTCTTGAAACAAAGGGATGTATGAATAGTTGGAGTAAGACTCAATATACAGGGTGCAGTTTTAGTCAATAGAGAAGTGCTTATGGAAGCTCATAATGGCTTGATTGACAAGACTGAGTATTTGATGGATAGAGATTTTATGTCTCTTGCATTGCTTATAATGGCTTTATGCTTTCCAATCCTTACATTTTGGGTCATTTAGTTGGACATTGTATTTAATGGGTTCTTTAGTACAATTTGAAGATAAAATGGAGTTGACTGGTGCGAAAGGACAGAATGATGATATAAAAACTACCTTTAGCTTCCATTCCATCCAAAAGGAAACTGATCTTGATATAAAATTAAAAGAGCAAATCAAATCTTTGGTTTGGTTGGTTATGCTGTAATTCTATCATGTAAGATGCTGCATTCTATTCGGAGTATTCTGTCATTAGGTGGCAAGCACGAGTATAACATTAAGAAATTGGTCAATTTTATGTATTAACATACAGTTTTACATTCCAAGGATTTACTCTCTGTTTCACTTATATTGTCTTTTTTGATGTATAACAACTAAAGGTGGATATAAGTACCAGATCAAAGGGTGTGCAGGACAAGGTGGATTTGCTCAAGTGTTTAAAGCATATGTTGACAACAATCCAGATGATGTTGTTGCCCTTAAGGTAATTAAGGCATCAATTCCTGACTTTTACTTAATGAGGACTCAATAGTGAAAGATCTTATTGGGGTACCTGCTGAATCTTTCAATATGTTACAGATTCAAAAGCCTCCTTTTCCTTGGGAATTCTACATGTATCGCCAACTTGACATGCGGATTTCAGAAAAAGAAGTACGTGATTATTGCCCTGTGATATATATTGAAATCTGTTGGTCATGAAGCTGCACTCATTCAGTTTCTTCATTTGTCAGAGGATGAATTTTGGCTTTGCTCACAGATTGCACCTCTATTCTGACTACAGCATTCTGGTCTCTGATTATTTAGCTCATGGGACACTTCAGGTGGGTATCTCATTATTTTCTTCAGTTGAAATTATTTTATTCATTTCTTATGAAGTTCATAATAATATGCTGCAGGATGCTATAAATTCTAATGCTGTCATAGGTGGGTCTATGGAAGAAATTTTGTGTATTTATTACACCATAGAGCTGCTCCACATTCTTGAAATTCTGCACGATACTGCAATTGTCCATGGTGACTTCAAACCTGATAATTTGCTCATCCGGTATTCCAGGTAACTAATGGTGCCCAATTGTAGCATTTTCTATCACATATCATGAAACAGTGAACTCCCAGATCTTTATTTAGATGGGCTTTGCCTCATTTTACTGAACATTTTCTTTACCAGATACATCATTAGAATTTGTAAAAGATACACGTAAAGAGGAAAGACTGTTATGCGTATTGGATGTTGTCTTGTATGGGAAGACGACTCTAGTTTTCATATTGTTTTATAGAAATAAACTTAAAGAAAGTTTTAAGAATATGAACCTTTAAGGGTGTTGCTGAAAACATTGTGATTTAGTTTGTGGGGGTACGAAGTCAAGTTCAATTCTTTTTTCATAGTACTAAGGATTTTATGCAGAATGTTATGTATTAACTATAACATTATATGATTTTCTCTGCATGAACTCATTTGTGCTAATATGTTGAAGTGACATCTTGGTGTCTCTTCCTGACCTTTCGGCAGGGATGATCTAACAGAAAGTAAAGATGATTTTCTCACGTGCAGTGGTCCTTGGCGCAATCAGGTAACTTTCAGATGTTTAAAGTATAGAGATCTGGTTGATCTGTTGATATAACTACAGTATCAAGTACTACTAATGCAGGGGCTTTGTCTTGTCGATTGGGGAAGAGGAGTTGATCTAAGTCTTTTTCCTGACAAGACCAAATTCATCGGAGACAGTAGAACTTCAGGCTTTCGTTGTATTGAAATGCAAGAAAATAGGCCGTGGACATTTCAGGTAAGGTGTATATTTGACTAAATCTAGCATTTTGGATGATCCATGTACAGCCAATAAAGATAGCATCTACTTATTTTCATGTTTTAATTGCGAGGTAAGGTGGACATGTACGGGCTGTGTGTTATTGTTCACATGATGCTTCACAATTCGTACATGGATATTGAAAAGAAAGCCTCTCCTGCTGGTGGCTATGTTTATCAAACCAAATCACATTATAAACGGTTTGTCCTCTTTGTCCCCTTTGCAACTATCTATCTATTGGTTATGCTCATGAATCTTCTGTTTTTTCCTGTTCAAATAAACTTCTCAACTTTAGATACTGGAATATCGAGCTATGGAGAAGCTTATTTACCAAGTTGCTAAACATTAACCCAAGTGAAGATCACAAAAAATTGCTCCAATCATTGAGGGAGTCATTCCAAGATTACATGTGTTCAGATCCTAAACTAATAAAAAGGTTGAAGCAGTTATTGGTGAAGCAAAGAACTTCCCTATGTTCTTCTTAGGACGACATTTACATCTCCTTCCATGAGTGTCCATTGGTTCTTGTTCTATTTCAAGTGGTGCGTCTCTCTTATCTTCCTCCATACGTCGGATTTTCTGTTAGAACATATTGTAATTTTGTTCATTTTTATAATAATTCTTGCAAATTTACTTTGTGTATCGTCACCAGTGTATAGAGAGCAATGGAGAGAGGTACTTGATATGTTTTAGGATTATTCGAAATCAGAATGTATGGGGAAAACTCTCCATCAGTGTCAACCATTGTTGAGCTGAAGGGCATCATGCATTGGCCCATTGTCACAATCTTGTTTTAAGCAGTGTGTGAATGTGTGTATGTTGAATTATGTAGTTGTGGTCATTTTTATTTTCACTTCTGCTCGAATCCTTGTGTAAGAAAGTTCGAAACCTAAAATCTGTTCGTTATTGGATGGATGGTCCTTGTAAGAGACTCTTATAAACTTCTTGTTTTGAAATATTCAAGTCAATTTATATGGATTTCTAAAGATGCCGTTTTATGGACAGCTTGGCACTGCTCAATTATAATGGTTCTGTTATTAATATTAATTGCATAATTTAATTAGTGAAAAATTGGTTTATATCAAGGTTCAAGCACTCATCTTTGTAATGGCACAGATTGGTTTCAGTTCGGTGTTCTCAAGATCGCCAGTTTTGAGGACACATGAAAGAGCAAGAATTATTCTAGTTGGTCGAGGAGTACTATGAGATGTTCATTGAAAAATGTGGTTTTTATACTCATTCGAGATTCTAAATTATGATATTTTATTTGCTATTGAATAAAATTCTACTTAATTTATGTTAAATTGAATGTAGTAGTTAAAACTTTATGTTTAANATTAATATTAATTGCATAATTTAATTAGTGAAAAATTGGTTTATATCAAGGTTCAAGCACTCATCTTTGTAATGGCACAGATTGGTTTCAGTTCGGTGTTCTCAAGATCGCCAGTTTTGAGGACACATGAAAGAGCAAGAATTATTCTAGTTGGTCGAGGAGTACTATGAGATGTTCATTGAAAAATGTGGTTTTTATACTCATTCGAGATTCTAAATTATGATATTTTATTGTCTATAGAATAAAATTGTACTTAATTTATGTTAAATTGTATTTTGTAGGTAAAACTTTGTGTTTAATGAAGAACTGAAGAAGGCAATGCAAAATAATGGAAAATGACAAAATAAAAAATTAAGAGGACTTGGAATGAAAAATTAAATTAATTGGGCCTTAATTTGAAATGTGGGCTTAGACTATTTAGTTGAAAAGAATAAAAAAAAAGGGGTTTGTTAATTATTATATATGCATCCACGTTCACGCACAGGAGGCCGGCAGTTTTGAAAAACAAAGAGGTCAAACAGAGGCTGCATTGAGAGGGATACGCACGGAGAAGCCGGCAGAATTGAGAGAGATTATACATGCACATAGTGGGTTGCTGATTTTGCAACATTATATATATATATATATATATATATATATATATATATATGATTTGAGCATTCTTTACTTTTCATGCTCGAGTCCAATCTTGAAAGTGGACCAGTCTTTTCAAATTGCTATCCAAATTTTTCAATTAGTCTCCAAGACGGGGCTATTCTCAATGCTCTTATTCTTCGTATTCAAATTAAGA
>CAIGRH010230643.1:0-23951 GCA_903798295.1 Fraxinus nigra | reverse complement strand
CAACAAATTTTATTCCAACATATTCATTATCTAACTCTTAATTACATGGCATTGTTACATAAGCTGCTACTGGTTCCCTGAACTTTCATTTTGTTGAAGAGGTTCTTGTGTATGGATTCCTTTTCGACCTCAAGAAAATTAATGTTGCCTTTGCTTTCTTTCTTTCTTCTATCCCATTTGGATTTAGATCTAATGGTGGAAGTTTAGTCACTAGATATGAGCTGCATAATAAATATGTGTTCGTTATTCATACTAGATATTTCCTGCTATCTGTTGAATATAAATACTCTGATTTACCCGTTGATTTTGTGGAGCACTGTTAATGTTTCAACTTTATCTTAGTTTTGTATTTTCACCTTTAACCAGTGAATAATGGGTCGGAAAGCCGGTACCTTGTATATCAACCCAAAGAAGTTTGGGAATCTTCAAAAACCTTGCATGAAGGAGATGATTACATTTCTTAATTGTTTGGCTCTGAATCATGGCGGTGATGAAAAGTGTGGCCGGCAAAAGTCACAATTAAATGCCTGCATGGATGCTCAGGTAAGTGGAAACTGCACCATTTATTCTGTCATTCATTTCTGATATGGATGTCATGTTTATTTCGAATTCGTGTGAATTATTTCCAATTGGATCTTCTTTGCTGTTTTACACGCGGTTCCACTCTGATTTCTCTGTAGACTGGCAAAAACAAAACGGCTTGGGGAAGCATTAACTATCACCTTCAGAGGCTTAACAGGGGAAGAAAATAGCAGTTTCTCGACTTGATTGTTGGAGACTTGTATTATCAAATGTTTTTTTGATGGCGGATGTCAGGCATCAGGCATGTCAAGAAAAAAATGCTGAGATTGTGCTAAAGGACTAGTTAGCATCCTCAATTGATTTGTTCTATTTTCATTGAATCTATTGAATGAAAAGCTTTGGTGAGGTTTGCTCAAAGGTGATGCCTTTTCATCCTCGTTGCTTAAGAAGTTTTCGTATTTGCTGAAAACTTGTTTCTGGGGGGAAGTCATCGAATGCCGTAGACTATTTTGTTTCTGTTGAATGCACGAATCCATAATGCTGCCTGGCATTTACTAATTCTTTCTTGCCTTGTTTCCAATGGAAGACTTCGATTTTTATTTTATTTTTAAATCTAAAAGGGAAGAGAAGAACCAAAATGCACAGCTTAAATAGAGCACCATGTACACTGAATCAAATATTGAAGGCTAACCATCAAGAATTAGCCTGCTAGATGGACTATATCAAGCTGTCCCGTCAGATTCGTCTAAAGTCGAACACGTATTATCTCAAAATCTTGTTTATGTGTATATCTACAATCATTGGTTAGGATAAATAGTTCTCATTTGCACCAAATCTTTCCCGACCTCATTATGCCGCATATTGACAGTGAATCTTATAATCCAAATGCATCACTCTGTATTACCTGATGTGCCAGAAACTGCCAGCTGAATCTGGGGAGTGAAGGTTTTGCGTTAACCGGAGCATTTTTCCTTCATATGAATCTATAGTAAAGAATTCCAAAGAGCCTCTTCCCCTTCACTGCATCGTTCGTGTACAAATTTAATCTTCTCGACTGACTTGCAAATTCCACTGCAGCTCCAGTCGAAAGAGGCAATACATACGTTGCCTGCTTGTTCTTTCCATTCACAGTCTGCAAAATAGTAACCAAATATTTAGTCAAAAGAAGTTCAAACGTGAAGGGTAAACCTAAGACGCAAAAAGCGTTCGGCAGAAAAAGATACTTAATAGTAACTTTTAAGCTTAGTCAAACTAACCATACCTGGTGGAGTGCCACAACACATACTTCGTTCATCAATGTGCTCGACTTCGAGGCCAATAAACCAAGCACCAAGTGACACATCTTCGTTCGCATACTTGTGCAATATGTGTCTACATTTACCATTCATATTTCCAACAATTACTACATTATTCAAGAAAAAATGATACACGAAATGAAACCTGATAACCAAGTAACCAACAATCTTGGCTTTATATTCTTCTTGTCCATATGAGCACGAAGAAAAAAAAAAAGGTTTATGTAGCCGGGATTATCCCAATAAAAAGAAAGAAAAAAAACAATGCTTACTGATTAATAGAGATGTAGTTAGCCAAATCCTTTGATATAGCATAAATCTGACCAGTTGCATGTCGAAAGTATTTGTTTCCTTCTTCTCCGAATTTCCAGTACTCTGGTTCATGGTACTTGACATTCCTGGATATCACCACAGAGATAAATGCCTAAAATAATACTGATGCAAGAAATTTACAAACACAATTGCACTGTGAAACTCTGATTACGTTTTAGAAAGAACAGGTCCAGATTTCATACACCCAATGTAAACTCTAGGTTTTGATCGATGACGAGCAAGAGTTGCTGCTAGTGTACCTGGAGGAACAAAAACAACAAGTTAACGAAGAGGAAACGTAGTCTTGAAGTGATTCAGGTAATAGAAAAGTAGGTACTCGGTTTTTACCCAAATTGACGTGGACGTCATCGTCAACCTTGACAAAAAAATCGGCATCCCATTTTGCAGCAGCAGTGGCAAAGAATTTTTTTGTTTTTGCTGATAATTCATGATATCCTTCAACATGCTCCTACAACATAACATAGTTAAGATTTTAAACCTTTAAGCTTGCGCAGATCTCTTAAGAGGAAAGATGAAAGGATGTTTGCATGCTTTCTACCAGCCTGAGAAAGTCCTTATGTTGAGCTTCTTCAGAGTCAAGAGCTCGATCCAGTATGCTGTTAGATGTTGCGCTGGATCAATCAATAATGTTATTTCCCGGGGTCAATTTCATATCACAAGATGATTGCCAGCAAATTGCAATGTACCAAAGATGACTCAATGAATTGGGGTCCATAATCTTTTAAAAAAGAAGGCAAGGAGCCAAGGATAGACATATAATGGTCACAAATCATTTTCACTATCATTAACAGAAATATATACGGATCCTCAACTGTAAGAGTATCTTCTGCACACAGCATTGGACAAGACTTAAGTATACAATAGACAAGATTTTCACATCTTTTTGTTCTTTCATAGTCCAATGCGATCAAGTCCACCTTACTAAACAAGCCATAAAAGTTTTTTAGGAGAAAAGGAAAGGTGCGTAAACTCATCGGTAATGCAATTTCATCTAGACCTCAACAAAGAAGCAAGCATTCAACTTTGTATGTCACATTTCAACAGAATACAAAAATATGGTCTGGGTTTTCTTATTCATCCTCTTCCGGAAAAAGAAAAGCAACACAATATTAGTTGAAGACAAGAATGAACTTCATATTACACCTAGATAACACCTTAAATTTGATCAAATAATTCAAACACTAAGTGAACAGCAGCAAATCAACCCGGAAAAGATTTCATGCATTTTTGCAAAGAGGCACATTTCATAGGTAATTGCATGACAACGGTTCAATCACGTGATAACTGAGAACTGCAAAGAAATATACGAGTATTACCATCCTTAACATGCAATCAACTGTTTCACCCGTCATTCTAAAGCTAGATAAAAATGAGATTACTTCAGGCTCGTGTAACTAACAATACCACTTGTGCATGTTTGGTAAGCAATATTAGGCACGACTCGATACTATAATGAACAAGATCTGTTTCTTTTTCTTCACTATTTAGTGTTATCCAATCTTCCAAACCTAACATACCATTAAAGAAAGCAGAGTTCTAAAACAAAGCATATGCAAGAGTGGTCTACCTGTGTCCAATCATAAACCGGACAACAATACCCTTCTCTTGCTCCAATCTCTGAAGTTGTTCCCCTGAGCAAATCACGTGAGGGGTTGATTACTATTCTTATAAGTTAAAGAAAAAAGGAAAAATCCTACTTCAATTGGGATGACAACTAGGGATCACCTTGAGGCATCCAAGTTTCTCTAACCGAATCACGCCTCTTCCTACTATTGAAAGCCGTGTTGATTCCAATTACCATAAATGCCTTCTTCCTCGAAGCCCCCTCTTTAGAATTTACAGCCAACGTGTCAGTCCTCCCCTTCTCCTGAACACCCCTAGTGGCTGCCAACTCCATCTGAAGCATCGAAATTGACTTGTCCAGCGATCTGAATGTACCTCCAAGTAAAATTCACCATATTTTCCGCTTAAAATGCAAAATAACACTAAACAAAAGATAACATTTATAACATATAATAATGAAATTATGGAGCTACGAACTCACTGGATTGCTTCATGGGTTTTATACACCTCATTCATTACATTCTTATCTCGATCTCCTGTTTTCTATCCACGTCCAGAAACAAAACAAACTATCAAAATTTGAATCTTTAACATTTTTAGTGAAGCTTTGACATGTAAATGCACATTTAGAAGACAGAATCTGTAGAACATGAATTCAAATTTACAGCTTTGTTACTCATTAAATCAGACCTTCTTCTTGATATTGCAATCCTCAGACACGAACTGCAGCTCTTGTTCACGTTTATGCTGAGCTATGAGCTGATTGTTCGATTCCAATGGAGCCCACAATCTGTAAAACCCAGATCAAACNATGTAAATGCACATTTAGAAGACAGAATCTGTAGAACATGAATTCAAATTTACAGCTTTGTTACTCATTAAATCAGACCTTCTTCTTGATATTGCAATCCTCAGACACGAACTGCAGCTCTTGTTCACGGTTATGCTGAGCTATGAGCTGATTGTTCGATTCCAATGGAGCCCACAATCTGTAAAACCCAGATCAAACATAGAATCATCTCAAAATCCCGCCAATTAAGAACTTTAACAAATCAAACAAACAAAGAAAATTGAAATTCTTGAACTATACATACTTGTTGGTGAAAAGAATTCCAAGAAAGAAGAAACATATAGAGAAAATTGGGACCCATTTTGCAGACACTCTTCCATAGCTTCCAATCTTCATGATTTCCCTCCCGTCTCCTTCGATGTGTATTGTACAGTAGAAAAAGAGAGAAACGGGAAATGGTGCGATGATGGTGCTGGAATATGGATTTTTATTCACCTTTTTCCCCCTTTCTTGACTTAGACTTGGGAACCTTCAAAGGATTATATTCGCATGTTTAGCAAATTTAGGTGCGTGTCGTAATCTCCTTGGCCACTACCTTGACGTCCACACTTCATAATAACGAGTAACAATAATGCTATTTAAAAGCTATTCAACACCGTTGAAGATCGAGCATCACTCTATGATAGAATAATTGAATAATAGATTCACGCAATTTTACTGACAAGTTTATTGGTTTCACCATAGACTCATATTTTAACATTATCAATACTAAGCTTATGTTTGANTATCGTTACGAATAGGATGTGATTTTAAAAATTAGGTTATTTCCGTAAATTTTAACTATTAAAATTAGGACAAAAGACGATGACGTGGCAATTCAGGTTAACGGAACTCACGGCGCTATAGCTTGGTGCAAATCAATTTTTTTTCTTTTTTAACTACATTCTCCATCAATCTACTATTCCAAAATACATTATTAAAAAATAATGAGGCACCCCCTAAAAAAATTTACCCTTTGTTTGACATCCATTTTTTTCTCATTCTCTTTCTCATTTTTTTTTTCTTTCTTCATTTTAACCACACATTCTATCAATAAAATAATATTACACATAAACATAAAAATTCTCCTTACTTTTTAACTACACATTCTTCCATCAATCACTATTCAAAAACACATTTCCTACTAAAATAGTGTCAAACACCCCCTAAATAGCTTTATTTTATTTAGACAGATATTATCTTGATGACACTAATAAATGACAATACATGAGAAATTTACTACTAATACAAATTTTTTAGGGAAAATTGTAGTCACGGTACCAAACTTTTCACTTTTTTACTGATTTTGTCCAAACCTTTCATTTGTGCTACCAGAGGTATCAAACATTTAAAAATATTGCGGTTGAAGTCCGATGGATGGAATCCATCCATTTGACCTTTAGTTGACCATTTAAAATTTTTTTTGACCCCTATTGACTAATTTAGAAGGGGTAAAATGACACTTTTATATTATTCTACATTAAATAATCGTATATGATTAAATAAAAATATAAAAAAATAAAAAAATTGGAAGAACGCCGTTCTTCTTCCCCATCCCCTCGCCTCGCCTCTTTAAGCCAAAATCAAAATCTAGTTACACGCTGTCAAGCGAAAATCAAAATCAAAGTCTGTATTAAATAAGGAAAAAAGCTAAAAAATTTAAATTATTGCAGATCAAATACCTAAGAAGAAAAACTGTATTCTTGAATCAAGAACACCATGACTCCAATGAACTTAAACCCATAAAAATTCAATAAATCAAGAAACCGAAGAAATGAGAACAAGTAAAAAAAACCAACCTTGATGTAAACACAGATTGCTTTACCCATTATTTCTCCCAAGAAAGAAACAAAAAATCAAAAGGGCCATTCCTAGAAAGCTCAGATTCATCCCTATATATATTTTGCTTCCATTTAAGTTTTGAAGGCCCGAACTTCATACCTATTTGTTGTTCGAACGACGATTCAGAAGTGTACAATGGACCACGATGGCTCACATTGGTGGTACTATATAGAGAAAATGGTAAGAACCTTTCGATAAATTACTTCCATTAGATTTCAGGTTATAAAGAGAAAATGGTAAGAATCTTAAGTGCTTGACAGTGTGTAACCAAATTTTGATTTTGGCTTCAAGAGATGAGGTGAGGTGAGGGCAGGGCAGGGCGGGGTTGGGGAAAAAGAATAATGTTCTTCCAATTTTTTTATTTCTTAATATTTTTATTTAATCACTATAAAATTATTTTATGTAAAATAATATAAAAGTACCATTGTACCCTTTCTAAATTAGTCAAAAGAGGTCAACTTTTTTAATGGTCAACTAACGGTCAAATGAATGGATTCCATCCATCTGGACTCCAACTGTGATATTTTTAAAGTTTTGGTACCTCTGATGGCACAAATGAAAGGTTTGGACAAAGTTTGCAAAAATGTGAAAGAAATTGCTAAAGCAATTTGAGGGCTTGATGCAAATTTGTTGAAGTTTTTATCGAAAATAATCATAAAATTTACTAAAACAAATAATTACTGGAATATAATATGCCAATGATTCGAATATCATTCATGATAGTTGATGCACCCAGCCAACTGTTATCAATGACAACATCGTCGAAAGAATTCGCCCGATGAAGTTTTCTTTATTTTATATATGTTTTTAATCGTTTAAACATTTATAGGGGCGTATAAGCCATTTTGCTATAAAATTGATGACTGCAAGTTTTTTCAACAATTACAACTGGAATTTGATAGTCAACATATGCAGCTTCTCCTCCTCCATCATAACGATCTGAAAATCCATTAAGTCTCCTATTATTTTAAAACATTGTTTGCTACAGTATGATTCTCCATCACACATTCACCCAATAAAATATTTTACACACAAACCAATAAAGTTACTTTAAGGGTCCGTTTGACCTCCATTTTGGAAGAAGAAATAGAGTTTTAAATAGTATTTTTTGGTGAATGTGTGTTTGAAATATTTTTTTTTTATTGATTTGTGTGTAGAATATTTTATTGAGTGAATATGTGAGAGATATTGTTTACTGTAGAAAACAATGTTTGAGAAAATGGATGATAAACAATGGCTAAATTTCAAGCACACGTTCTCAAAAAAATACTATTCACTATTCCATTTCTTCTACAATAATGTGATACAAACACACACTAAAATTAGAAGAAAAGCGCCACCAAACAAGCGCTTGATTATAGTGAGATAAGTTATTCTTTACTTATGAATTTTTCATTAGTATAACGTTATATTTCGATTACTTCTTTAATCGGCAAAAGATTTGTCAGTTAAATAATTAATTAAACTATTTATAACTTCAATATTTGAAACGGAATTGAAATCTTAAAAGTTTTTTTTACTGATAGATTTAATTATATTTATAACTAAATTAAAACTGATTAAGACATCTTAAAAAAATTGTTATCAATGAAAAACTTTGTTATTAGCGTTTAATTATTCTTTTGTTATCTATACATTTTTTAGTAATCGAAATTATAAATTAAGCTTATTTAAATAAAAAAAATTATAAAATTTTTCGATTACGTAGTTTTTATTCTTATTTCCGGTCTAAAAATAGTCATTAAATTTAAACATTTTTTTTAAAAAAACCTAAAACTTGTACAAATTTCGATAAGTTAACACGAAATTTCAAATCAAATTGATAAATTTGGACTTCTTAATATTCAAAATGAAAATGACATTCAAATAGGTGGCAATAAATTTAAATAGACAAGAAACATATGATTGGACCAAATAATAAAATAAATCAAATTTTAATTTCTTTCTTTAGTCAAATATTATGCTACCACACAAGTAATCACAATATATTAATATATAGTTATTTGATAAGACTTAAAATTTACTTTTCAAATTGTATTACTTTTTTTTATACATAAAAGAAAATATCAAGGGGCGTTTGGTGTAGATTAAAATCAGATTTTAAGTAAATTGTGAATTACATTTTTGAAATATGTGATTGAAAAGATGTGAGATCCATGAAAGTTATGGTTGATATTGATTGTTTGATTTTGATTTTGACTTAAATTAAAATCAGATTAAAATTTAGTCCAAACATGCCCTAAATCCTTGTTTTGTAGTGGTTAAAATCAGATCTTTAGTATATTTTGATAAAAATTGTTGAAATTTGTGATTGAGATATTGTAGGTTCCATAAAATATATAATTAAAATTAATTGTTAACTTTGACTTAAAATTTTAATCTAAATCAAACAGGGGCTAAACGAAAGAGAAGAAAAGTATAATAAAATAATGGCGGTATGTTTATTTTATTTTTTATTTTTTAATGTGAATTTAAAGGAAATTATATGGATATCGTGTTTGCCCTAATTCTTCACGCCTTAGGGTTTCCTGTGTCTCTATATATACACAAACAAACCCCTTACGCATTCACTTATTCCTCGACGACATCTCGGCGCATAGGCTTAACCTCTTTTCTCTCTTTCATTCCTTATATATCTTCAACTCTTTTAAATCTGAGGTAACTCTTCTATGCACTGGTTTTTTTTTTATTCTGTTGATATGAATGATTTTTTGGCTGTGTTACGTGTCTTGGGTTGGAATTTGATGGGTTTTATGGGATGTGAATGTATATAATGAACTTTATGCTTGACTGCGTGGGTTGAGTCTTAAAATTGAGATCGATGGTTTAGATTAGAAACTCGAGTATGGGGATTGGATGATTTTGTTGGGTGAATTTGAGATTTGTTTGGTAACCTTGAGAAGTAATTATTTATGATGACTTTATTTATTTTTGACTACACGATTGAGTATTGAAATCGAGATTGAGTCCGGATTTATGTTGTGTTGGATGATTGTGATAAGAAATTTAAGCTGGTGATTGGATCTAGGGGGTTTGAATTAATTTGGTTTGGAGCTCGTCTGAAATGAATCGTTAATATTTGCATATTAAATATTGCTATAATGGTTCAACTTCATGAATGTTTAATTTCAGATCCTCTATGAAATAAATATTAAGAAACTAAATTATATTGAACTGAGAAAACCAGATTTTCTTTTTTTACAGTTAGTGATTTAGCGATTGTAATTTTAATATCTTGAAGACTTGAATAACAAATACTTGAAAGGTTTTCCTGTAACTATTTCTTTCTAGGATGGTTAAGAATTTGAAGATGGAAGTACTTTATGCGATATTGATTTTGTAGATGGTGAAAAATTTGCTGCTGATGGTTTATTTTGGGGATGCTTATTTTTAATGTGTGCTTTTATATTTGAGGTTTGTGTCTGTGATGGTACATTGCCTTAGTATGTTAAGGTACAAAGTGAATTGAAGCTCCATAATAAACAAGTATGATATTTGACTGATGTCATGGTGAGTTGGTAACTATATGATTTTGCTTCAAAATTTTGTTTCGAGACTTGCATGACTCGAAATATGAGGCTGTATGAAAAATTCTTAATGGATCTAATATTAAATTGCCTGCTTGTATGGTCTCTTTTGATGAGACTATATAAGTTGTTTTGATTATTACTTGTGAATTGAGTATTTTTGTGAAAGAGAAGATGTAAACGTGATTTGGATTTTGTATTCATGGGGAGTTTTTGGCAGTGTATTTAATTGTCAAAATTACATGTATACTTGGTTCTAAACAAATATATTGAGATGAAAAACTGTGAGCTTATTTTCTTGTAACATTAAAATCATTGATGAGTTGCTTACATTGTAGGTGTCAGTGTTTATAGTCCTTTTTTTTTTATCTAATAATCACTCAAATGTATGATTGCAGGTATTTGGCTGCTAAAGTTGCGGCATTTGCAGCAATCAAAGTGGAGTTCATTAAGTTCGAAGCTTCTTTTATGTCTGAACAGGCCTCTCAGTTTTTATCGGTAATTGGGTTGCTTGGAGAGTACTGTCCTCCATCAAAATATAAGTATAGTCATCCTGCTCACAGACTTGGCTGCATGCATCTTGAGCTCCAAGGATACAACATACATTTTCAGGGTTGCCAATTTATGCGTCCTTTTTCTTCTGGTAGCAACATTCATCGTACTGAAGAAATACTTGTTGAAGAAGACCAGCTGCTTCCATTTTGATAAACTTGATATAGATCATTTCCCTTTTCAAGGACAAAATGGCTTTGCAAAATATTGGTGCTGGAAACAAGGATGATGCCTTTTACAGGTATAAGATGCCTAAAATGATAACAAAAATTGAGGGTCGTGGAAATGGCATCAAAACCAATTTGGTCAACATGGTTGACATTGCAAAGGCCCTGGGAAGGCCTGCTGCTTACACAACAAAGTATTTTGGCAATGAGCTCGGAGCCCAATCCAAGTTTGATGAGAAAACTGGAACTTCCCATGTGAATGGAGCCCATGACACTTCAAAACTTGCTGCACTTCTCGAGAACTTCATCAAGAAGTATGTCCAGTGTTATGGTTGTGGTAATCCTGAAACTGAAGTCATCATCTCAAAATCACAAATGATCAATCTCAAATGTGCTGCCTGTGGTTTCATTTCAGATGTTGACATGAGGGACAAGCTCACAACATTCATTCTTAAGAACCCTCCCGAGGCAAAGAAAGGATCGAAGGACAAAAAGGCGATGAGGAGGGCCGAGAAAGAGAGGCTAAAGGAAGGAGAAGCAGTTGATGAGGAGCAGAAGAAACTTAAGAAAGATGCTACCAAGAAGAAAGGTGTTTCTGGAGGTTCAAAGGATTCCACCAAAGCATCTAGCAAGAAGAAAGCCAATATTTCTGATGAGCAGCATTCTCCGACTGGTAGCCAGGCCGATGAGAATGAAGGGGGAGCTGCTGAGGACTCTGATGATGATGTCCAGTGGCAGACTGACACGTCTGCTGAGGCAGCTCGACAAAGTATTTTAGAGCAGCTGAATTCTGTCACAGCTAGCATGGTCATGATCTCAACCAATGAAGACAAGCCAAAATCAGGTAAGAACTCCCCAGCACGTGAAGAAAAACCCAAGGTTAATGGGAACGCTGATAAATCTAGTAATGGTCATGCTGAACTTGTTGAGGAAATCAAGGAATTTCTGGATAAAGGTTCCTCTGCATCCCAGCTTAAGGTGTTCTTGGGTTCTCTCTCTGGTAGTGATCAAGAGGTTGTTGATGCCTTATTTGAAGCCTTGTTTAATGGGTTCGGAAAAGGATTCTCTAAAGAGGTTGTTAAGAAAAAGAAGTACCTTGCAGCCGCAGCTCAGGAGGAGGGCTCACAGCCGATTCTACTTCAGGCTATTGAGTCTTTCTGTGGAAAAGCAAGCCCTGAGGCAGTGAAGGAGGTGGGGTTGGTTCTGAAAGAGTTGTATGATAATGATATGTTGGAAGAAGAATTTATTGAGAAGTGGTATCAGAAGGGTATGACTGGTAACAATAAGGCCTCCCCTATCTGGAAGAATGTCAAGCCATTCGTGGAGTGGCTGCAGAGCGCTGAGTCTGAAACCGAAGATGAGTAAGCAACTCCACACGGATGATTGCAAGGATTCTTTGTTTCTTTCACCTATCTAAGAACTTTTAAGCTTGGTTTGTGGTCAATAATGCTACATTTCGATTAGGTCCAGGTTGTTCGAGTCATTTCTACTGGCAGTATTCCAGACACTTGTGTTTTCAGACTTTCTTGATGTTTAGTCTTGAAATAAGTAGGGAAGAAATATCAGGTAGGATTTTTTGCCTGCTGTTTTTTCCTCGTCTTTGTTGGTCTGTTATCATTATCTTTATGGATTTCTATGCATGTTGGACTTGTTTTGATTTAGTTTTTCTTTTTATTTTTCCAATCCTTTTATTGACATGTTTCGTATATCAGTAATCCATTGGTTGAAATATTTATGGTTTGTTTGAGCCCATTTTTTGAGAATAGATTTTGTAATAATAATTTTTTGAATAATGTGTTGTTAAAAGTAGAAAAAAGTTTTGAATTTACACGGAAAATTATTGGATACCGCTACATGCTTATAAAATTTACATAATTAATTACATAATGTTGCATGACACTCTATTATTTGTTGGTTTAAAATGTTATAAACTCTTTCATCCAATTTTTTTCTACACATCATTTTCGATAATGGTTTATGTACAGTTTTCATGTGCAAGTAGTAAAATTTAAAATTATTTTATTAGAAAAATGTTATTGAAAATATACATTTTTTTTAAAAAAAATGAGTTTTTAGAGAATAAGGCGATTTCATTAATTGTACTTTTGGAAAGGTATTGTCTTCATTTAACATATCCTCCAGATTACTAGTCATAGTTATTAGAACCTCCATTCATTCAGTGATATGGCCGAATTATTGGGTGGGTTGCTTAGTAATTGGCCGCAAATCACGCCAAGTTTTGACAGTCCTAGACAATACATATAATATGTCTTGTCAAGTACTTGAGATTTAACAGTATCAACTATTAATGAGGAAGAATATAAAACTTATTTTCCAGTACCGCGTGTCGAAGCTGTCGCTTAAAACCCAATAGTAATAGGTTTCAAGAATAAAGCCACTTGGGAGGAAGGAGGGATTTCTTATTACATGAGAGAGTATAATGGAAGGAAAACAAGATTATTCACTCAATAATTTAATTAACGTTTCTTGCGAGTCCATGGTCTATATTTCTCCTGTCTAAAGAACTGGCTTAATATGCAGGTATCATGGTGCTATAATAAAGATGCATCTTGTTTTAGTCCATCGCAGAATTGGAACCACGAAATAGATTTCTACGCATTTGAAGAGTAGACTAAAATTGACATCAACAATTGGTATAATGAAGAGGTGAAATGATATAATCTATTCCATATGCTATAAGCCAATAAAAGCAACTCAATAAATTTGAGGTCAAAGATACAACGATCAGCGAAAATACGACAAAAAATCCCTGAAAATAAAGCGGTTCCAAGACCAAACATTCCCCTTTCTGATAAGACTTCTAGTAAGCCATAGGACCAAATGTAAGAACTCAGAACACCCTTACATTCTCCTTTAGTACAAAATCCTTGATTGAAACAAAACTTTGTACATAAAGCATTGTCTGAATAGTATAATTAGGACCAGCTTCAACTTTTTGCAGAGTTTTGCTCTGGTTCCTGTAGAAAAACAAGCAATAGTCCTCCAATGTGAGCAATATATCACCATTTTCGAAAATTTTTAAAGCATAAACCATTTCATATGCAGGCCCTGCGAAATCTGGCACTTTGCTGATGATAAATTCTCTGATCCATGATTTCTTTACTCCATATTCCTTCATAACCCACATGACAATTTCAGAATCTGAAGTATTGTCACATAGGCATAGCCAACCTGCGACGACTCCAAGGCTGTGAAGACTTCTTTTATGTCGTTCACCGGGAAAAGGAGGGGGGAATGGCTGAAAGGACTCTTTTTCAACATCGAAACAAGAAATCAACTCAGAGCCCTCTAAATCTTGTATCACCCAATGAAGATTTCCTTTGAAAAATGGACCGACAGAACGACAACTATACCCAAATGGAACGTCCCCAATGTCTCGCCATGAGTTTGTACCAAGGGTGTAAACATGGCACTCAGACCTTGAAATACTTAACCATGTCCCTGTTGTTGGATCATTGACACCCTCGTGGAAAATTCTTACAACCTTGTATTTTCCACTTACTGTGCTCAACCCAAACCCGTACGTGACTTGACTGGGATTTTCAAGGGGCCCGTCGAGTAATGGAAGGTCGACATACTCCCGTGTAATGGGATTGCATACGTATAGAGCATCGGATTCATGACCAAAATTGCGTAAACAAACCAAGCCATTGATGGAACCTACATGCCCCGTTGCACCATGGCTGATGCCAAGTGATACTGACACCTCAAATTTGATCACTGGATCAGAGTGAATATCATGATGGTCAAATTCGAATAGCCTACAAACTTCTCCGCCTCCTGGCTCATGTTGGAAGACACCAAGGCCAGGATTTGATTTGGAAAGATGCAACTTAGCAAACTCAGGAGTTGAGATTAGTCTGAGCCATTTCTTGCAAACAAGCTTGCAGTTTATGGCAGTTACGGCCGGAAGACGAGAGAGAATTTCGACAATAATATGTGAAGGTAGATTCATCAAGAATCCCTCATCACTCATTTTAGGAGTTTTCTTGATTGTCCCTCTAATGATAATGCCAATTTGCCTATTAATACTTGGCTAGGTCAAGGATGGAAAGCTGAGACTTTTCTCTCCTCAGTTTTTTCTTGGACTTATATGGTGAAGTATTATACTTGGCTAGATCAAGGATGGAAAGCCGAGACTTTTCTCTCAGTTTTTTCTTGGACTTGAAGAAACGGACATTATTATATTCAAACTTGGCTGCACGAATTGATTAATCCCTTATTAAATTAATAATAGTCTTACAGGAATAATTTAATTTCTGAAAAATCCAGCTTTGTCCTAATTTGCGTATCCCTGACACTATCGAGTCTTGAATTTTGCATTCAGTAGTTAGCAAAATAAGTTTACTCTTTTACTTTAATGAAAAAAAGTGAACTGTAAAAGGCTCACAACTAGAACACGTGGCCAAACATTGTCACTGGATTATAGTGAAGATCATAGCGGTTGAGCTCCATCTCGTCTTCATAATCGATGTATCCCACAGTTTTTCAGTGGTCTATTTGTGTTATTTGAGTTGAAAAATAAGAACTGTGGATCCTGTATTCTTGGACCATTGAAGCTTCTCACAGTACATTATTTTGTTTTCACCAGAAACCAAGTCCAAATCCCTGCTGTGTATTAACTAGTGATCATTCTAGGTTACAGCTAGCTGTGTCCGAACATGTCAAACCATGAGAACATTGAACTAGTCCGACTCATTATGTATGAAAAATAGATGACAGAGAGAACAAAGAGCAAATTAAGTGAAGAGCAAATTAACAAACTGATGCCTGTACACAGTGTCCTTAAAACGGATTCACTTTCTCATCGTAAGGAAACTTAGTGCTCAAGGAAATGACACGTCAATAGGTTTGTTATTTTTAGTGCATAGATGCCGACAAATAATTTATTCAATTTCATTGTATTTCGGAAGCTTATTTAGATCCTGTGCACTTATTTGGTAACGGACAAATATAGCCCCTGTTTGGTGGGATTAAAATCAGATTTTTAGTAAATTTTGATAGAAGTTGATAAAATATGCGGTTGAAAGTTATGAAAACTATCAAATAAGTGGTTAAAATTGATTGTTGACTTGGACTTAGATTAAAATCTAGATTTTAATTTGTACCAAACGGGGACTATAGTCTTAACGGGAGCGTCATCATGTGCATTGAGATTGTTGTGCAGTTATTATTTCAAGTCATTGCTGAGGAGTATATTCACCAACATCCAATTGGTTATGAACCTATAAATTAATCCTTAGGAAATAATTCAGGTCATTACAACTTACTCCTCACCCCTTTTGTCTCTCAATTATTATCAAATTAAGTGTCGTTGCAGAAAAATATCGGATAGGAAGTCATAATTTATCAAGTTAAAAGATTACATTTTGTTGTAACTAATTAATTTTTAATTTTGATCAATAGAAAGTTTTACTTATCTTTAGAATTTACTTATTTGCTTATAAGTAAACTTTTCAAGCTCAGGCAAACAAGAAGGGAAACAAGGGATTTATTTCACTATCAGTTGCTTAACCTTGTTTACATGTAATTTAAACAAGAACTTACATGTAAAGATTTCTTATGAGTGGAGGCAATTTTTGAAGTAGAATATTATAGCTCTCATTAGTTTGTTTAATAACTGCATGTCGAATCTGGAAATATGCTTCAATGATTATCGACAGGGGCGGACCCAAGATAATTGTCTCCGGAACTCCTTGTTAGAGCGCATATCAACAAGGGGTCATCTGGTCATCTCCTAATTGCAATCGATGTATTCTTGCTGCTAACATATCTCAGTAAAGGGATTCTATATTCTTACACAGCTCCTCCAGTTTCTCACTTTCAGATACCAACTGGCCAAAAATTCATTAGAAAAAATCAAATATTAAATAAGGTAAAATGATTTCAGTTATGTGTTTTTTGCAAAAGCTAGGAAAGATTTACCTCCATTAATTTGGTAATTAGTTGAGTCTTTTCCCTGTTCTTCTCATTAAAAGCCTCAAGGGCTTCTTTGTACTCCCTTTCCTGTGGAAAAAAAGGTAAAAGTTTTACTGGCATATAATTAACTAGAGGTCCCTTTTATCCATTGATTGAACATAAAAAGAGGCTCAGTTAAAAATCTGAATCCTTAACTAAAATATATTGACTTTGAGCTCGAAAAGGCTTAATACTTCATCTTCTTCTGGCAGCTTAGTCCCATTGGCTTTAGTCTCGATTAATCAGATCAATCCTCTTGCGTATAAGTGAAACTTCCTTCCTCATTGGATCTGTTAGAGCTTCAAGTTCCTACTAGATTAGAGTTTAACAAACACGAACATAATTTGAATAATTTCTTCAATAAAAAAATATAGAATAGACACACCATATGTAGATGAACATGATCATGCTATTCTATTATAGTGACTGAAAAATCCAATGTTAAAACAAGAATCTTGATCAAGTCACACATCATAGTATATTAGGCTTTCAAAAGCTTCATATGGGAATCTACAAAGAAATGATCGATTAATCAAAATATACAATGAGAATCATATCCCTATGATTGACAGAAAATCATTACTGCTAACGTCCAACTTACTTCGCGAATATTAGCCAATTTCTTGGTGTCTTCCTCAACACGGCCTAACTGAGCCTGAACTTTCTCTCGGATCTCAGTTTTCTTCCTTAGCACGGAATGCTGCAAGAGCTGATCTCGTCATCTCCTCTTCTTTTTCACCATTTAGTAAAGGACTCGTAGTATAGTTTATCAATCCTGAATTCTTCAAGCGCATCATTTGCGATTCTTGCTGCTCCAAGGTTTGTTTCTGTATTGACATAAAATGAGAAAAAGTTGCACCTTGAATTGAGTGAGTGAACGCCACTCCAAAGAGGGAAAACGCCAGTCGGGGAGGGGAGAACCGGAGAAGAGAACCTTGAATTGGATTTGGGGAAAATCGCCGGGGAAGAATTGAGGGAAACGACTAACGAGCTAAAGCCTAAATGGATTGGCAAAATTGGGCCACCGGACACTGGGGGAAAGGGAAAACTGAAAATGAAAGGGGCATTAGGCTTGGGGGGCCCTTCGTAGGTCCGCCCCTGATTATCGGTACCGAAACTATAAGAAGTGCTAAGTAAAGAAAAATCAATATTTTTTGGACCATAATGATGTCCATAATGGATACATGGAGACCCCTTATTGGAAGGTGCCTGTGGGACCAGGTGCCCTCAAGAGATGCCTCTATATGTACATTATGGACATCTTTATGTTATGAGTTATGTATCCATATTATAAACCTATTTTTTTGCATAATAATGTGAGGTATTAGTCATCCTTTACTTGTATATAAATCATTCTAAAATAATTGTACCAACAATTATTCTGGATAAATTCAACCTCGGATCCAATTTTATGTAACATGTATATGGAAATGCACGTTTGCAATATGTTATATCCGTGTAGAATCCATAAATCTAGCAAAAAGCTATTGTCGACGCCTTCTAGTGCTTGATAAAAATCTGGTTTTGATCTTCTGGAGTTTAGCCACAGTTTCTATCATGTTGATCCTTTCTTCAGGTGAATTGGTTGAACATTCCATTGACAAACCAAAAATAGACGAGACACATTGCTCCTTTGCTAAGAAATCCTCATCTTCTCTTTCAAGTAGCCCGGTGGCCAAAACATCAGTTACTGAGTTTTCTTGTATTACTTCACTCACCCATTGCTTTAAAGCTCATTTCTTCACCGAACATTTCATCTGTCGGTTTCTTCCTTGTAAACATCTCTAGCATCATCATGCCATAGCTGTAGATGTTACTGCACGTAGATACCTTCCCTTCTGTATTCTATTAGCATTAGACATTCATCTTTGTATCAGTTGACAAAAAATGATTTTGAGAATAAATAAAAAATTATAAATTGATAATAAAAAAAATCGACGGTGAAATTACCTGGTGCCATATACCCAATTGTGGTCACGGTGTTGGTTTAAATCTCAGCCTCCTCTTCACTAAAAAGTTTAGCGATACCGAAATCCCCAACACGTGCAGTCATATCTTCATCGAGTAGGACATTGATACGCTTTAAATCACAATGAACAATAGGATTTTCCCGACCATGATGAAGATATTCTAAAGCTAATGCAACGTCAATGGCTATGTTTAATCTTTGCAGCATATCCAAACAATAGTTGTGGGAATATAACCATTTCCCCAGAGTGCCATTAGGAATGTACTCAAGTACCAAGGCTTTGAAATCTATGTTGCTGCAGCAATTGTTGATTCTATCCAAATTCCGATGACGAACGATTCTCAATAATTCACACCCAACCTCAAAACTCTTAGACTTCTCGTTCAATTCGCAAGTTAAAAAACTTTTACTGCAACGACTAACCCATAATACTGAACCAAAACTTCCACTTCCAAGCACATTGATTTCACTAAAGTTGTCTGTTTCTTGCAGAAGTTTTTGAAAAGAAACCCTTATCCATTCTAGACCTAATGAAATCTCAATGTGAGGCCCTTTTTTGCTCAACTTTTGCTTTCTAATTAACAAGAAAATAATAGCTGCCCCAGCGATAACTGATACGATAGGTACCACAGCATATTTCAATAATCTCTTTGATCTTGATCTTTTAATTGTAGTTTTGCATAGTGGAACTTGTAGTCGACTGTCATCTATACCACATAATCCATCGTTCTGCATAAATGATTGAGCAGTAAAGTTCACGAAATGCCCACCTGTTGGAATTTCTCCTCGTAGTTTGTTGTGAGGCAAGTCAAAATACTGGAGATCGCTGAGTGCCTATAAAGACTTTGGGATTGATCCCAGAAAATTATTATGAGAAAGATCTAAATATTCCAAGCCTCTTAAGTCTCCCAAAGATTGAGGGATGGGACCCTGAAACTTATTATGTGCCAAGGATAGATTAACTATTGACAGAATGCTGCCAATAGAGCTTGGGATTTCACCTGTAAACTAATTCCATGATAAATCTTGATCTCTGATGGCCTTCAAATTTTGAATATCTGATGGTATATATCCGCTTAACAAGTTTTGAGGATAAGTTTAGACCCCAGGTATCCCTAAGGTTCCAGAAGTTTGGTACCGTGGAAGTCAATCTGTTAGATTGTAAGAAGACTCTTCTCAGATATTTTAGTTTTCCCAAGCATGCAGGTTTTGTTCAATTGAGCACGTTCTCATTTATGTACAACTTCCCCAATTTGCTTATCTCGCAAATCTCAGGAGGAATATATCCTTCCAGCCTATTGTGCTCAAGATATATTGCTTTGAGATTTAATCTCGCCATTGTCGATGGAATGAACCCCGCCAACTCATTATTATCTAAAATATGGATTCCAAGCTGCTCAAATTTCCAATTTCACTAGGAATAGGACCCTTGATATTGCATCCAAATGCTCTGAATGTACAAAGAGAAGAGGATAAATTCCGTATGGAAGTCGGGAGGATGCCATGAAACTGATTATGTGATACTTCCACCGTCTCTACATATCTGCAGTTTGTCAAGGAAAAGATAAATTTCAATTCTTTATTAGGAGATTCCCCTGTAAAATTATTTGCTCCAATGACAAGTCGCCGCAGGAGTCCTAAATCACCAAGAGCTGGTATAGGGCCAGTTAGCAAGTTTTGTGTCAAGCTTATGATGGTAAACTTCGATGCATTGGCAATAGAGCTTGGAATTACTCCTCGAAGGTTGTTGTAACCTAAGTAAAGCATTTCAAGATTTGGGAGTGAAAGTCCCATATTTGATGGAAGTTCGTCCACGAAGTGATTGGAAGAAAGTTCCAGCATGGTCGTTATTGAGATACTGAAGATAGAAAGTGGATGGAGCAAAATAAGTTATTTCCATATAGATTGATTTGCAAAAGCTATAGGTTACCGAGTCAGCTGGTAATTCTCTGGGCAAAAATGCAAAGTTTTGTGCATTATTCATTAAGCTAATGTCGTGCATGGATTCTCCATCAAACTATAGTACTTCGGGAGTATTCATCAATATGCGAATATGTACAGGTAGTAACTTCAAGAACCATCAGGTAACTCAGTCAAAAATAACCACAATCGTTCATTCATGGCTCTTCAGTATGTCTTTGAAGGTAATTTATTTGGTTTTATGCATGAGATAAATGATGACAATACAATATTTGAGCAACACATATTTAATATAAGGTAGCAGAAGGTGGATCTGTCCAACTTGTTATTTTCTAATATTCCATCTTCTACAACTAGAATATTATTCATAAGAAAGCTGTTAATTCAAACATGCAGTAAACCCGTAAGGATTTTCTTTATGTAACTAAGCAACATAAATGTAAGTAAGAACACAATTTCTGTAGATCTTGTTGCAGGAAAATTATGCCTGTAGAATCTTTCTACCCATTTTATGCTTAAATGAAATTATAGCATCTGTTCTTCTTTTAAATCTCGAAGATATGTGCTTAATCGCGTATTTGTGGATAGGTCTCTAAAAGGAACCAGCTTATAATAAGCACGATAAGGAGGTACTTTTATAACACGTTGAAACAGATTTATGAAATTCATATAAGCAAGCAGCATTCAAGTGTTACAATATTTTAGGCCTTCCAACTTCACTGCTACTTTTTTTTCCCTCAAACTTCATTAATATTACTGTATTATAGAGTAAGTGTACAGAAAACAAAGAACAAGAAAAGGATTTGGAACTTTCATGTCCTCGAAGACATAATTAATAGAAGCTATTTAATGTAGAATTAAGTTCTATAAGTACCTGACAGGTTGTTATCATCCAAATAGAGATACTCGATTGAAATTAGATTTCCAACTTGCTTAGGAATGCTGCCTGTGAAGCGGTTATTTTCCAGACGTAAGACCCAAAGCCTTTTGCATTCTAATATGCTGGAAAAGTTTGGCCAGTTAGTTGATTGGATTGGAGATAAAGCTTCTCAAGATTGGGGAGACCGTAATGAAGGTCCAGCGGCAGGAGGCTTCCATACAGGGTACTGTTTGAATAGTCAATCAGTAACAGGGAAGACATGTTGAAGATGAAGGATGGAATTTCCCGTGTCTTAGAGCAATCTCTCCTGCTTAATATCTCTAAATGGGTAAGATTTCCTATCTCCCTTGGAATTCCTCCTGCAAAACAATCAAAAGCAAGCAAAACAGTCGTTACCTTCTATATATTTGAATTGAATTCAGCTCTACATGAAAGTAGATGCTGAGATGTTTCAATTAATTTGGACATATGGATCTGTCATTATGTAATGTAAAATGAGTATTTTTTTGAATATGGTTATGTTCTTCTCTGATCTTAGCAATAAGAAAAGGTAGTGGATTGACATATACACACTCAACCAGAATTTAAATTTGATGAACAAATAGTTGGATTCACACGATCCAATTTCTCTAGAGCGAATTTCATGTGAAAAGCAGGTTGTTATATAGAAGAAAAATCATACCTTCGAAATTATTTCCCTCTAGGTATAGTCTCTTGAGCATGGTCAGCTCGCCGATTGCTCTTGGTATTGTACCATCATATTGATTGTAGGATGTTGACAAATATTGAAGGGCCTTGCTCTTGTGTAAATTGGATGGAATTAATCCAGAGAGCGATTCAGTGAGATACAGAGGGAATTAAGTTTATGAAGATTGTTGCATATATCAGCAGGAGGCTGCCATTTAGGCTATTATTTGTGAACTCAAGTACTTGCAACGATGATATATTGAAGATGGCATATGGTATAGTTCTTGTAAGCTGGTTAAACTTCATGTCTAATGATTCGAGATTGGTGAGGTTCCCAATCTCTTCCGGGA
This sequence comes from Fraxinus nigra, assembly GCA_903798295.1. NCBI lineage: Eukaryota > Viridiplantae > Streptophyta > Magnoliopsida > Lamiales > Oleaceae > Fraxinus > Fraxinus nigra. Next base: position 1,536 of record CAIGRH010230643.1, on the reverse strand, counting down.
TGCTACCTGTTGAAGAAGAAATTTAAATAACGATATGTGTTCTCAATATGGAAACATAAGCATAAAACAAGGTGGTTCAACATTGTATAGAGCACTCAAAGGTCCGTCCATCAAAGAGCATAGTAACTTACTTTCTAGTGGAGTACGTTTTGGTAGTGAAACCACTTAAAATTTAGGCTAAATGATTTATTACATAATTAATCCCTATTACTAATAAAATATTAACTCCATAAAGTGAGGGGACACGTTGAAGACTAAATTTAAATAACTAATGTGACCCTTCTTTAAGAGTTTAGGTCTTTAGATAAGGTGGTTTTTAGTAAAGCGATTATAATTCAAAATGAGGAGCTCGAGCTTGGTTAAGTTTCCAAACCAAGATGGCACGTTTCCAGTGAAATTGTTGGATGCCAAATTTATCTCTTCTTATCTATGCAAGCCGGCAAAGTCATCAGGTATGGCACCCTGGAAGTGGTTGAAGCTGATATCCATAGAACGGAGAACGTCAAATATCCAAGATATGGAGCAATGGTGCCTTCGAGTTCAAACTTAGACAAATTCAAGGCTGTTACCCTCTGGTGTTTGACACCAAAAGAGGTGCCAGTCCAATGGCTAACAAAAGCATCAGTAGACCAATTCATCGCCAATATGTTTTGAGGGTCAGAAGTGATTCTATATTTGAAGGCAATAATTGCTTCTTGATCTGTGTTTAAGTTCAGAACTATCTGAGCAGTGCAGTTAACTACCAGCACTGCAACAGCAATGAGTAAGCAAAATTTCTCCATGAATTGTGTGTAACAGAAATTTGGAAGTTATATATAAAAATATTAACTTGGAAGATGGAACTTTTCTTTTGACTCGTCCTCGTGTCACGCAGTGAGAATGCTTAGCTCCCCATTCGGCACGACAAATACGATAACAGCTAGGCACGAGGCCTATCTTACAAATAGTGCACTAATGATATATGATTATATGCAGGTATTCTTCCTTATATCCTACTCACAGCATGCGCGTATGCCAGTTATTCGGACTTGCCGGCCAAAGAATGAGGGGAGGACGGTCTTGAGGCGTTAAACCTCGGGAGCCAAACATGCGATCTGCGAAAGTTGGTATCAGAGCGGGACTGCTCGAGCATGTCAGTTAACTACCAGCACTGCAACAACAATGAGTAAGCAAAATTTCTCCATGAATTGTGTGTAACAGAAATTTGGAAGTTATATATAAAAATATTAACGAGGAAGATGGAACTTTTCTTTTGACTCGTCCTCGTGTCACGCAGTGAGAATGCTTAGCTCTCCATTCGGCACGACAAATACGATAACAGCTAGGCACGAGGCCTATCTTACAAATAGTGCACTAATGATATATGATTATATGCATGTCTTCCTTATATCCTACTCATAGCATGCGCGTATGCCAGTTATTCGGACTTGCCGGCCAAAGAATGAGGGGAGGACGGACTTGAGGCGTTAAACCTCGGGAGCCAAACATGCGATCTGTGAAAGTTGATATCAGAGCGGGACTGCTCGAGCATGCGGT